>WPDF01000288.1:0-52358 GCA_019137265.1 Neonectria coccinea
GGGTGGCGGGTTCGGGGAGGGGCGTTTTTAGGGGGTGGAGGTAGGGGGGGGGCGCCCCCGGGGCGATAGGGGTCGGGTGGCTAGGGTAGTGGAGGGGTGAGATTTGGGTGGTTATGGCTAGGGGGGGGGGGGTGGCCCGTGTTGGGTACTCCATGTGCCCTGAGGGAGAGTGAGATTGGGGAGGGCAGTGGGCAAGATGCACTGTGAGCCGCTGGAACCTGGGCGGAACCGCGGTGGAACGGGGCTGCGTGGGAAGTGCTCGGGGCTGCGGGACGTACAGTGGATGTACAGTGGGCGTACAGTGGCCGGCTCAGTGGGGGTCGGGGCGGGCTCGTTGGGAACCTCAGGAATCAGATTACGATCCCGCCCCACAAGCTCGTCCCATGTGGTGGTGCGTTTGGGTTGGGTCGGGTAGTTTTGCGGGGAGCGCGCCGAACGGGAAACCAAACCAAACCCATGGAGCGTCAGCAAAGCATTCTTCGGTGTTTCCGACAGCGAAGATGGATGGCATCTGGCATGTCGTAGGTATTTTTCAAGAAAAGCACCGGCGCCGGGTCGGTGAGTTCTGGAACTGACGCATGCGCTCAGGGAATGCGTGAGCGAATTACTTCACTACCGGGCGGGAGAGCAGCACGAAGACGAAGACGAGGATGCCGCTTGTTGAGGACCGACTCGGGTTGGGTTGGGTCGGGATGATCGTTCAACGGCCTCGTTGGATGGCCTCCGACTCGAGTTGGATCGAGGGCCAGAGACGCGAGTGGGCGTATCCCATTTTTTCCCTCCCTTCTCTTTTCCTCCCGCCGGCGCCGGCTTCGGGATGGCCAGTACACCAGATGAATTGGCTAGATTTGCTCGGTACCGTTCGTATCTTGGATGAGATGGCGCTTGACTTAGAACTGCCGGGCTAGTGTGTATGGTGTGTCTTGAACTGACTGGAGTATCGTCGGAACGACTAAGCTGTCATAAGCAGGACGGGATACAGTGACCAGATTACACACAACTTGAGGACTTGTTTGCCATTCTTGCGGTCAGCTAAACAAAATACAAACACGTCGATCCCGGTGCTTCGTTGGCGACCGAGTCTGACGTCTGAACCCGAGTCAAGCGCATCTTCTTTCTCCTGCGCCGAAAACGCACAAGAAAAAAAAAAGAGGACGCCGAGTCGCGGGTGTGTGGAGCCAAGACACCAACTTTCTCGGTGTGCTGATGGGACAAAAACCGATAGCCGGAGACGCTCGAGGTCGATGGTACGATATGCGGTCTTTTCGCCAGCGGGCAGGTAAGGTATGAGTGAGATGCTGTCACGGTTCCGTTGGGATGGATGGAGGAAATTGATCGTCTTCGTTGCATTGCGCCCGATAGCTTGCCGATGCGGACTGCCCTTTCTGTCGACTTTTTTTTTTATAACGATCAACAGCCATGTTGGAAGGCAGCGTAAGGCGTAGCATCTCCCAGGCAGCAAATACATTTACACATCACCGGTAACACAACACGTCGCACTGCGGCATGTACACGCTTTCGTAGGGCAATGCCATGCGGACCGGGTGTGGAGAAAAAGGCAGCCTCGGCAAACGGCAGTGGTTTTTGGATGGCTGACCATCCATCCATCCCCCGAAACGGGAAGCTGACAAGGCTGTGAAGGGCGGAGCTGACGAGGCCGTTTCGCAGCTGGCAGTTTTTTGTGCGCATCTCGGGTGAGAGGGAGAGAAGCGTATTCGTCACGAAATGGAATTTCGTTTCCCGCATGGCTGACAATGCTGGATGTGGAATATGCGCGCGAGAGGCTGAAAGTTGGCGGCCTGGGGCTGGACTGGACTGGACTGGGCTGGGCTCCTTCAGCGTGTTTTCCCTCTTTGCGAAAGCTGAAGAGATGATCTGCAGCAAGCTATCTGCAATAACCCTCCCGGCCCAGCTCAGCCAGCCTCCCCGTGTGCATTTCCGTCTGGTGAAACCCGCCCTTGGGCGTGTTGTTGCAAAATCCGTCCGACAGGGTCTGGATCATCGCGGGCGGCCCCAGGGGTTGTTGTTTGGGTTCCCCGCGTCCCGTCACATGCGCGGAGCTGCTGATGATGGATAGATGAAGTTAGGAAACAGGATGTGTTGCAGAGAGCTAGCTGGATCAAGCAGGGAGCTGGACGAGAAGCTGGTAGATACATGTAAGCTGGATACAACAGCTTTTCTCGTGGCCAGCCTCTTCTGTCGTCAGCCTGGACGGTTCGCTCGGCCGAAGGAAAACGGGCATCCCGGGGCATCATCGACACGTCGGTGGTCAAACCTCAAACCCCAGGCAGCTGGCCAGCTTCCCCGCAAGGACAAGCCTCGTGGCCTATCTGCCTTCCTATCTCCCTGCCTATAATCGAGCCCGAGGATAGCTGTCATGCCACTCGGGGAGGCCTGCTGTACTTCGTCGACGCCCTCAACTGCCTCATCCAGCCTGAGCCTGAGCCACACCCTCCGTGTGCGTATGAAATGTCGCGAGCCACACATATGCACACGCGAGGCTCTGGGCAACAACCTTTTCAGAAATTTTCCTTTTCGTTTTCCCACATCTTCGGTCGGCGTCCAGTCGTCGGCGTCCGTCGACGAAACCAATGAATGCCGACCCGACACTTCGTATCCAGCAAGCCTCGACCTGCAGCCTCCGACTCTGGTTTTTTTTTTTACTCTGCTGAGCTGTCTTGGGCTGAGCGCAACAACAAAAAACGATGATGCGCCTGCTGTGGGGACAACGCATTTGCTGGCTACCCAAAAAGCAAGGCGACCCGGTACGGCGACCGAGAAAGCTGTCTCTCGTGGGATCCAGTTGGTCGGACGACACACACACCTTGCGACACCTTGGGCATAGCGGTCGATGGCCTCGCTCAGGTTCTGCCGTTGGCCAGGGGCACAAACACCTGACTCATTTCTTGTGTTTCGCCCAGCGCGCGCGGCGTTTGCTACTTCGCTTGCTTTTTCAAGACAGAATGCAGAATTTTCAGGCTGAGGTGACGGCGTTTGACCGCCACTGCTGGGCGACGAGAGTCATCGAGTCATGGGGCTCGACGACTTGTTGGTGTCGTCGTTCTCGGTGCGGCTCCGGCTGGTGGTTGTACAGTGAGTGTACTTTGTATACTTAGCGGTCCGTTGAGCCACGCCAAGGAGCTGGATTGCCCTGGACTGCCCTGGACTCAGGTTCTAGGTGACACACGCTGGACATGCTGAAATACAGTGTGTAACACGATTTGTGATACTGTGCTAGCACTTGAGCACCTGCCCAACTCTGGGCCCCAGGACCAGGCGTGCAATGAGTCACAAAGTGTTCATGAACCTGAAGCATAATAAGAAGGCCTAGTTGTCAGTGGACCAACAAATTGACGAGACGTCACGAAGATGGGCAAGGGGACGCTGCTATCAGCAACAGGAAAACTTAGCAGGTGCCGATATCGCTGAGTCTTATCAGCACTGTACACTCAGCAAAAGGCGGGGAAGACAACACAAAAAAATTTCCCCGCTGCCCAGAATTTCGCTTGCTCTCTTTTTCCACCACACAGCCTGCCACTCCTTCATCAATCATGTCTGACGACAAACGAGTCTGCCTGTAAGACTATCCAAGAATTAGTACCAGACTGAGCTAACAACCTTTATACAGCGCCTACTCCGGCGGTACGCTCTCCACCTGATAACCGGCCAACGAACACCTCCGGCCCATGGCGACCCGATTGCTGACGTCGCACAGGTCTTGACACTTCGACAATCCTTAAATGGCTTATTCTTGAGGTAGGAAGCTGTTTTGACCTTGCATAGCGTTAGTTGACATGCTAATGTGATCAATTCTATAGGGCTACACCGTCGTCGTGAGTCTCTTTGTGTCTAGCTCTGAGGTCCCACGCTGACCCAGATCACTGCCAGGCTTTTCTTGTCGACTGCGGGCAAATCGAGGACTTCGCTGAGGTGGAGAAGAAAGCTCTCGCTCTCGGTGCAGAGCGCATGATCATCGAAAACCTGCAGGAGGAATTTGTCGATGAGCTCATCTTTCGGGCCATCCAATGTACGTCTTGGTGTACCAGCACATGTGCATGGACGGTGTACGAGGAAAACTGACACAAATGAACCAGGCAATGCGATTTACGAGGACCGGTGAGTCCCCCGAACTCGCGAGCAGTTACGAATTTCGTGGCGTTTGCGATCGCCTTTCTCTAGCTTCCCAGCTGATGGACCTGCCAGATACCTACTTGGAACAAGTCTGGCTCGGCCCGTGATTGCTCGCGCTCAAGTCCGGGCTGCTCACAAATACAACTGCAAGTTTCTTAGCCACGGCTGCACTGGCAAGGGCGTACGTAAATCTTCCCTTTGCTCTCAGTCCTTGCTAACCAGGTAGAATGAGTACGTGTTCTCGGCGTGCTTTCAGGCGACAGCAATAGAAACTGATAAATCACAGCCAAGTGAGGTTCGAACTTGCCTGGAAGGCATGCGACCCTGTATGTACCTGTTGCTCAAGCTTCCGCGGCAAGAAATCTAACCAAGACTCAGAGCCTCTCCGTTATCGCCCCGTGGAGGATTCCCGCATTCTTCAACCGTTTCCAGTAAGCTTCGGTCGCGACTTTTTGAAAAGAGTTCTAACATGATGCTAGGGGCCGACAAGATCTCCTAAAGTTTGCTGCGGAGAATGGCATCCCTGTCTCGTCCACTCCCAAGGCACCGTGGTCTCAGGACGGTGCGTGTCATATACCTATACTAGACAACTTTCTAATCCTCCATCAGATAACCTGGCTCACTGCAGCTACGAAAGTGGTATCCTTGAGAAGCCGGACGTGCCTGCCCCCAAGACTGTCTGGACTCGAACTGTTGGTACGTTCCTTTCGTTTAGTACCTGATCGATGTAGTATCAGCTAATCATCTAGACCCACTCGACGCCCCTGATACCCCCACCAAGTTCTCTGTCACCTTCCGAGCGGGAATCCCTGTCAAACTTCAGGTTGAAGGTGGTGAGACAGTGACCGGCTCTCTTGAGCTCTTCAAAGCCCTGAACGACATCGCTGGCCGTAACGGAGTGGGAAGGATAGATATTGTTGAATCGCGCTTCATTGGCCTCAAGAGTCGTGGAGCGTACGACTCTCCTGCAATGACTGTGCTAAGGCTTGCACATATCGACATTGAGGGGATGACGGTCGACTCTAAGGTCAAGCAAATAATGGCCTGGATTGGGAACCAGTGGTCACAGTGCCTCTACAATGGTCTGTTCTTTCCCTTGTTCTGCTCTTGAAAGTGTTCAAACTGACATGGCCAGGCATGTACTTCTCCCCGGAACGTGAACTGCTCGGTAAGTTTCGTGTTCTCTAGGGCAAGGCTTTCGCTAACCACGACTACCAGAAAACTCCATCCTGTTCAGCCAGAAGCACGTTCACGGCACAGTAGACATGATGGTCTACAAGGGAGCAGCTCACGTCCTTGCCAGGTCCGCGCCTGAGAGCAACCTGTACAGTGAGGAACAGGCCAGCATGGACACCCTGGAAGGCTTCAGCCCGGAGAACACCAGTGGATTCATTGCCATTCAGGCTATTCGATTGGAGAAGTACGGTGCTGCCAAGATCAAGCAAGGCGAACCTTTGACTCGAGGCTCGTAGAGGTCTGGTTTGGGAGACGAGGTGAAGCCTAAACGCAGGCTGCCACCTCATCTAGCTTGTCAGAGGTCTCAGGATTGGCTCAGACTAAAAGCAGCGAGGCTCCGGAACACATCTAGTTTAGAAACGGCCTAGTAAAACTCATCTCGTGGGTTCTAGCTGTACAGTATGAATACAATCCGCGACCATTGCACGAATACGTACACCCCCAAACCCCGCAATGCCCAGTCCCAAGTCCCCAGTTCTTCCCCCGCCGGCCGGCCGCCACCTTCTCGCCTCCTCCCAACTCCCACCCACTCCCCCACTCCCCCCTCCCCGGCTTCGGCCTCGGACCGGCCTGCGCGTCCGTATCCGGCGTTCCGCCCGCCAGAATGACTCCGTCTCCTTCCTCGAACGCGTTGCGGGGGTGCTGCTCCGGGGCTGCACAGTGACGGGGCCCTGGATCCGGGGGACGCGCAGTAGCTCATATTGCCGAGCTTGATGCGATTCATCCTCCGCCGGCATTCGTTATCCCCTCTGACTGCTGAACAGAATAAAGGTTGGCTTGCTCCTCTTTTCGTCTTTCACCTCCTGTGGATCCTGGACCGAGGACTCCAAGGATCCCCGCGTTAAGCGGGTTTGTGGATTTCTTGCAGGGTTTGACAGCGCCGCCGCCGCGCAACCAGCCAACCAGCCTAACCCTTATCTATCATCTATGATCTAGCTGTCAGGGCTTAAATCAGGGCACCGAAACAAATCTCAATTAACAACGACGTCATCTCGACAAGCTCGACGATCCGTCCATTACCGTTCTATCTATGTATCCCCGTAATGGACCCCTGCCCGTTTTCAGAGGATCGCCCGTGAATCCCCCATCCTTCCGACAATGTCCCGAGCTGCCACTGCCGGCGCCAGGGCTGACACGCCTCGGCCATGATGTCACCACTATAAGCCCCAAGCCGGCACTGCACCCTTCCGTCTTCTTGATTCCCTCCGAGATCCATGGAGGCGAACCGAGCCTGTGGGTCACCGGGGCGTGTGCTTACTTACAGGATAATGAACAACCTTTGACGCAATTCGGGAATCCCGCTGTCATCCTTGCAGAGAAAAAGAGGGCAATGTTGGCCGCTGAGTCACCACGGCCGATCTGCGATGACCTCATCCAGGAACCGAGAGATGCACTCACATTCGGAGCTGCATCTTGGCACTCTGACGTCTGGTGGCTCACAGGCAGACGTTTCTGGTAATTCTTAGCTCCGCACTATCTGTAACTTAACTCACAGCCTGCAACCGCCCGATGCAGGCACCCGAGCTCAACGTCCACGATTTGTACTGCATCATCCTGTGAACTGTAACTTCAAAGTTGAGTTTCTGGTGCTCTGTCCAGCAGTAGTATGCTACACAAAACACATGCGAGTCATCGTTGCGTACTGAGAACAATGAACGTGTCATTAACATTTCACCCATGACCTCCGCCTACTTTGGGACTGGGGAGAACAGAGCCCCGATTTGGATGAGCGCTCTGACTGGGACTGGCTGATATGAAAATCGGTGACTCCAACAACAAACTCCGAGATCTGTTAAGCGTCTGTTCGCATACGACAAAAGACCTTCTCAGATACAGTTTGATCCGAGCCGGGTTGCCGAAAGCACGGGGGACGACTTCGTCATATGAAGAAAAGGAAGGGCGCGTGAGCATGTCAGGATACCGTACCGTCCTTAGAAAACGCCGCCGTGCGAGCACCAGGGCCGTCGTCTTGCTACCAGCACGTCGCGGTAGAGGTGAATCCACGCGAGAGAGGCTTGATCCATGGGATGCAGGCGAGCAAAAGGCTCGTGCCAACATTGACTATCGTAAGCTTCCGGAGAAGCTACTGGGCTGGCAAAATTCTAGATGCATCGGCGCCCCAATTGCCGTGACTTCTGCGAGATCCCTCGTTGTGCACAACTGGGATATGTCCAGCCATTTGCACGACCATTCTCATCCTCATCAAGGGCGGCCAGCTGATCCGCAGTGGCATGAACGTGACCGGCATGTCCGTCACTGCCAACTCGCTTGTCCAGCGAGGACTACTTGCCTGGCTCGCACATCGACAGGAGCCCCAAGCCTGTGCTCCCTCTCTCTCAGCTTAAGTTCCTTAGCCGGCGCGGTCATCATTGAGTATACGTCAAAGCAGAACATGACGGCGGATTTTGTCATCTACAACCTGTCGGAGAGAAGTGCCACGGTCTGCAAGGGGACGCACTGCAAGGGGTGTTGCAGGAGTTTAAGCTGGAGCGGTTGTGCAGCTCAAGGGGCAGGGTATTTACACAACATGCTAGGCAAGAATGGAATCCCGGTAGGAATCCATATGAATGTGAAGCTGATCGTTGCATCAGTATAAGAGCAGAGCTGGCTTTGTGAGACAGGTGAAAATGTACGTCACCGAGTTGGATCGACCGAGGAGTTATTGGCACGGCCTGCCACTCTCTAACCTGCGGCTTACCATAATCCTTCCCTGCTGTAAGTTCTGGCAACCGGCTTTCGTTATCTCCTGGGCTAGGCATATACTGATATCTTTGCATAGTTGTTAACATGACTCTGTATAAGTAAAGGTCATGGCCCATAAGAGGTCTCTCTTTGCGTTACAAACCTCAAAGAGAGGGAGCTTTTCCATCTAATAGACAGTTCATTCATCACCGCTCTTCTTGAATTTCCAGAAGCCTCATCCTTTCTGATCGTGACCTCTTGAATGCCCCCAGGCTTGAGACAACGGCATCACGAATGCTACCATCGAGTGGTAGTTTGTCTCCACCTTTGAGCGATATTGATACCTGAAGTCCTCTGATTAGTGGGCTGAGTATCTCTATGTATTATACTGCATCATTGGGACATTAGAAACTCATCACTTGATACAAGCTCGAGTTCGATCCTCTAGTGCGAACACATTGACAAATTCATGGTAGAATCTCGTATTTCCACGTTTGTGACAGAGTGAGAGAGAGGACATTCACCTTATCGTAGCATGACTCCTTCAGTCCATCCAACCCGCTTAACGACATGATCTTTGAAGGTGGAAGTATGTTCCTGTCCCGGCTGCATGAAGCTTTCACGTGTCTGAGCCATCTTGTTCCACCTATCCCCTGCATTACTGCCCCTCCATCCCCCGTTCCGATATCCTCAAAGGGCCGAATGCCAAGATGAAATATTTCGAGCTTTAAGCCCTAGAGATCCAGCTGTCCGTTGCCGGCAGTGTACTGTTTTGCCGGCTTTCGGACGGCTCCCCAGTTCAAGGATAGCACATTATCCCAGGCTATCACATTAGTTCCGGCTCCAACCAGCTTCGAATAACGATGCAAGCCACAATAATCAAAGCTACAAGCGCCCAGATTTGGAGCATTTTCCACACCAAGAAGCTTGACGTCCATTGATTTTCAGTTCAGTTCAAGCAATAAAGGGCCGACTTTCGACATTCACCAAGCCGGGAAGCCGCCGAGGGCCATGCTCCTGGGGTGCCGATCAATACCGGCTCTATCTGGACACGTTACAAACAGACGACACCAAACACAAGAATAGGCAATGTTTAGCTTACCTGGTATATATCTCCTTTAATACTTACATGTTGATAAAGCCTACGAGGTCAGCAGTATGCCTATCCTATTCACGAAAACGGGAGGGATATAGCGCTACATATCTATATGAGACTCGCGTCGTCATGTTCCGGCATCCAGTATTGTAGGTGATGCGGCCAAGAGTTTGAGTCTGGACTTTCCAGTAGAGGGATATACTTGGCTTTTGACCAAGCTCAAGAAGCGGCCAAATGGCACGTTTTCCAGGAGAGCCAAATCAAACTTTGCCAAGAAATCTGCAACAGGAGTCTCCGCCGCCGATGAGGTAGGCCCGAGCAACAGGCCGAAAAGAATAAAGCTATAGCTCGCTTCTCCCCACGTTTTCCCCATGATCAGGCGGGGGGATTGGCTTAGCGAGAATTCCTTCTCCCCTCGATTCAGGAACACGTGGACTTCGGGTGCACTCGTTCTGCATGTAAACGGACCGAGAGTCAGAAGAGGGATGCATGTGGTCTGTCAGCCAATCAGGAAGCTAGCGGGTGGTAAGAGAATCTGGGAATAGCCTCAGCCGCTTCGGACGACCTACTCTGGGACAGTTTTTCACGGGCACTTTATCTGTTTCTTGGTGGGCGCTTTTAGCATCTTGATATTTTACCTATAACAGAACGGATTAAGCTCTCCGGATTCCCCAGAGTCGGTTAGGCGTGGGGAAATAAGCGTCCCGAGAAGGGCCGAATTCTATGCCGGCTGCATGTGCTCGGGCTTGTCAAGGGTAGGCGAAACCGAGAAAGTGATGACAAGTATGAGAGTGAGTGATACAAGGCTCGGACGTTGAAATAGTATAGGTCGATGATATTGCAGGAAAAGCATAAATAGACGCTGAATGCAGACTTGGAACGCTGGACTCAGAGAAGCAAGTTGTCGGCACATCTCAAATTACTCGCCTTGGTTCTATTTGTTGAACCAACATTCAAGATGAAGTCGTCGACTATTCTCTGTGCCCTCAGCCTCGCCTCGTCCGTTCTCGGGCACGGCTATCTCACGGTGCCTAAGAGCCGGACCCGTCTAGGCTCCGAGGTCAGTCAAGTCTTGGTGTAAGCGATGAAGCAACCGCCACTAACATCAAACTCAGTCTGGAATAGATACCTGTCCCGAGTGTACCATTCGCGAGCCCGTCACGGCATGGCCCAACGTCACAGAGGCAACTGTCGGGCGGAGCGGCCCCTGCGGATACAACGCAAGGGTCTCGGTTGACTACAACCAGCCAGGCTCTGCTTGGGGCGAGCCTGTCGTGAGGTATACCCGCGGCCAGGTTGTTGATGTTGAATGGTGCGTCGACAACAACGGCGATCACGGCGGCATGTTCAGTTACCGCATCTGCCAGGATCAGTCCACCGTCGACCTGTTCACCACGCCAGGCTACCTCCCAACCGAGGCAGAGAAGGAAACGGCCGAGCTCTGCTTTCAAAAGGGCACCTTGGCTTGCACCGATGTCACCGGGCAGACTTGCGGCTTCAACCCCGATTGCCAGCAAGGACAGGCATGCTGGCGGAACGACTGGTTCACGTGCAACGCCTTCCAGGCCGACAGCAGACGAGGCTGCCAGGGCGTGGATGGTGCGGCTCTTGGATCTTGCTACACGTCGATTGCAGGCGGATACAAGGTCACCAAGAAGATCAAGATTCCCGACTACGTCTCCAACCATACGCTTCTGTCATTCCGCTGGAACTCGTTTCAGACTCCTCAAATATACTTCTCCTGCGCCGACATTGCCATCGGCGGAGGAGACTCGGGTGGCAACCCACCCTCTACACGCACAACCACAGCCGTCTCCAGCTCGACAAGCACTGCTTGCACCGTAGCTAGCAGCGTGGCGGTGACTTTCAATGCCCTTGTTTCCACCGTCCCCGGCCAGACCATCAAAGTTGCCGGCTCTATCCCAGCGCTGGGTAGCTGGAGCTCCTCATCCGCCCCGGCGCTGTCTGCCTCTCAGTACACGAGCTCGAAGCCTCTGTGGAGCTACACGGTTACTCTTCCAGCGGGTCAGACGTTTCAGTACAAGTTCATCAACGTCCAGTCGAGTGGTGAAGTCCGGTGGGAGAGCGATCCTAACCGGTCTTTTACTGTTCCTTCTGGCTGTCAGCGGAGCATCACTGTGGATGGCACTTGGCGATAGGTGTGCATGATGAGATAAGAAATGAGAGAAGTGGGGTATTGGGGGAAAGGACTAACTCAACGCATTCCAGTGATGAAGGGTTGATTAAAAACGGGAATGGCTTGATATTCGTAAGGAGCCTTTGCCTGCCTTGAATATTCGTATGGGCACGTATACGAAGGACTTGCGGGTTGTCGGAGACTTTGCTGTCTGTTAAGACTAGCTACCTAGGCTGCCCATATACGGATGTCATTCAAATCATCAAGGTCTCATGAAATATGACAGAATTAAAGTTATTAAGCTGTTGGATACAAACCTCGACAACACGGCGAGCTAATGAAGATAATCGTTCTCTTGTCAAGCAATCGCCTGATAAAGTCGAATATCAGAAGTCTTCTACTTCTGTCTCTCTTAAACATAGTTGTTCGCTATTTAATTGTTGTACCTCCGCATTCTAAGATAATACTACTTATTTGGGAGTCACTGAATATTAATACGAATACTAAAGAAGTGTATAGTATATTAATAATAAAAAGTTAAGTTGAAGAGATTATTTGTACCCTTAAATAGTCTTAATTGCCTTGCGTCTTTAATATCTGCATTAAAATAAATTGGGTATCAAGCGCTGGTTATATTGATAATTGTAATAAGGTAAATCCTTCTAAGCACTCACACACGCGAGTTAGGACTAATTTTTCGACACTTGCATGAAGAGAAACTGAGTAGACCTAACTGATATAGAAAAGGGTTAATCACTTAATGATTGGGTAGAAGGTTAGAAGAAGGATGGTTCCTTTATTTGATTGGCCGGTCTGTAGTGCTTAAGGCACTGCAGCCTATACCTATGCGCGATAGGCATATGATATTCATTATGTAATTATACGATAATTACGGCCGCTAGCTCTAAGACCGGCTGTATGTATTATATCCTAGCCTTAAAAGGGACTTATCGCTATCCTTAGTAATAGCTAGTTATATATTAATTCCTAGCCCTAATTAGGTAGTTATTAATCCTTTATATCCTTTATATTCTATTAATTCTATATATCTCCTTTAATCTTTCTATTATATAAGTAGGCTTAAGGCTCTATTAGGTTTTCCCTTAGGAGGAATAATAGAATAGTAGCCTATTAGCTTTATTAATAGCCTAATAACTATTAGGCTTAGGTTGCTTCTTTAAGGGCTTTTTCTTACTTATAGAATAGTATAATAGTAGTTTAGCCTTATAGTAATTATTAGGGTAAATAGCTTTATAATTAGTAATAAGCTCTTTATTAATATCTTTAGTCTTAACCTAATTATTATATTTAGGGCTTTATCCCTTTTAGTATATTTAAAATCCTTTAAATTCCTTAGTATTATATCCTTAGTGATAGACTTACTATCTAATAATCTAGTTTATAATATACTTCTTAGAATCTTCCTTAACTAGCCCTAGCTCTTTTACCTAAAAGTTATTATTATATACTAATTATAATTACTAGTAGGATATTATTAGGTAGATTTATTAGGTTAAGAGTAACTTTAGCTTAACTATTAAGTTATTAATTATACGCTTAATCTTAAAGGGGCTAGTATATTATTAAGATTACTTCTTTAAGGGATTTTTAGGTAAGTTATATTTATTATATAATTATAAGTAAATATAGTCTTTAGCCTTAAGCTAAATTAGTTAGTATTTCTTATTATATTACCTTTTCGCTTTAATTATAATAAAGTTTAGAGCTAGATAAGCTTTCTTATATATAGCTTCTCTTAAGAAGAGTAAGTTTACTATATTATTATTAATAGGTTATAAGAACTCTAAAGGCCCTTAAAGGTAAGTTCTATAGAGGAATTTATAAGCTAAAGACTTTATACTAATATTATAAGCTTTATTAAGGTTTTATTATAATATAAATAATATATATACCTAGCTTATATTTAGGTATTCTATATAGTAGAAGTATAAAGTAATCTTAATAGTTTAATTCCTTCTCTTAAAGAGACTATTAGCCTATAAGTAATAAGTAGTAATTATTATAAGCTTTATACTAAATAGGCTTTAGAGTATTTTCTAGAAGGGAAAGATAAACTTTAAATTATAATCTAATATAATAACTTTTAGTATTCCTTAGTCTAATAGTATAAGTTACCTTATTAGTATAGTAGCCTAATTAGCTATTAAGTAAGTAGTATATTTAGGGATTAAAAGCTTTTATTTACTTATAGTATAAGTAATTATTAAAAGAGTATTAAAGATAAGGAAACCTTTAAGAGCCTATAGTATATTTATAAAGAGTACTAATAGTAAGCTTATAATAAAGTTTATAGCTATAGTATATATTAGTATTAATAGAGAGTATATAGCCTAATAGCTTTTAATCCTTTATTAGTAGCTTATCTATCTTAAGTAATAAGTTTAATAGGTATAAATATACTTTTTAATTCCCTTTTAAAGGCTATAAATATAGAGTCCTAATAGCTTATATACTATCCTTTCTATTCTAAAGTAGTTATAGTTATTATATACTATAGTAAGGATATTATCTTTAAGGGTATATAGTATATAGAGCCTTATATAGTTATTTACCTTATAATAATATAATAAACTACTCTAAATAGTAAATAGTATTCTTAGCTTTAAAGCGTTTATTATATTCTTACTATTAAGTTAAAAGCTTATTATAAATTCCTTCTTTAGGATATTCTTAATAACCTTAGAGAACTTTTTATTTATAATATATCCCTCTTAAAATTAGCTCTTTATTTTATCTACTATTAAGGCTTTAGAGGTTATAAGTATATTATTAAGAGTAGTATAATTAACCTAAAGCCGCTAAGGGTTTAGGTTTAATTCTAGGGTAGTTAGGTAGCTTAAGGTATTAAGGATAAAGTTCTTCTTATTAGGTAAGTAAAAGACTTATAACTTATACTTAAAGAGGTATATTAAAGCTATAACTAATTATTAATTCGCTTAGTTAATACTTATAATCTTAAGGGTAATCTTCTTAATAATTTACCTAATAGTAAAGTAATCTATTAGTATAACTATAGGGAGTTTAAAGGATTATAAGGATATTTATAGTCTCTTTATAGCTTAAACTAAGTATATAACCTTTAGTTCTATTAGTCTATATATTTATTCTACTTAAGTTAGTATTTAATTAAGGAAGTATATAGATTAAGTAGTACTTTAAGTACTTTCGCTTTAGATATATTATATAATACTATTAGGAATAAGCTAAGTATAGCTATTATAAAGGGTCTTATTATATAAGAGATATAGTATACTTTACCTCTACTAGTAAGATCCCTATAGTATATTATAACTATAAGGGGCTATACCTAGTATAGTCCTATATATACTATATAGTGCAAAAGGAGTAAGAATAAGTAAGGAATATCTATATAGAGAGACCTATACGATTTAGTATTCCGAATAAGTATAGATATATAGTATGCCTACTATAGGATATAGCGGCATTATCGATACTAATACTATCTATAGCCTTAAACTACCTTACCTAGAGGGGGCCTAAGTGGCCCCTAAAGCGGCCTTAGGCTAGACTAAACTTAGGTCTAGGTCTTACCCCTATAGTGTTTAGGCTAATTAACCTAATAAGAGAGCGAATACTATCGAAAGTTAGAGAAGGTATATTAATACTAATCAATAAGGAGGATAATGCCTAAGAGGATAAGGAATAGTATAAGCAACCTAGGCTTACCCTAGGATTAAATAAGTTCTAGTATACAATTTAGGCTAAGCTCTATAAGGATTTATTATTATAAGTATATAATTAGCTTTTCTTATAAAGTAGACCTATCTATACTATATACTATTATAAATGTATATTAAGCCTAACTTACTTCCCCTTTAGGTAAGAGTAGTAAGGGGTTTTTTATCTTATAGCTTATTATTAGGGTTTTTCCCTCTTATTATAAACTAGTCTAAGTTACTTAAAAGAGGGATTAAAAAGCTATTAGCTAAATTAAGTATAAATAAATTAAATTATATTATAAAGATAAATACTAAGAATAGTATTAATCCTTTAACTTAATTAAGTTAGCCCTAATAGTAAAGCTTATTAAATACCTTATTAATAAATTTCTAATCCTTTAGGCTATTAAAGTATAATTATTATAATATATAGTACTTATACTATTTATTAATTAAAGGGACTTATAGTTCCTTTCCTTTAGGTACTTTTATAAGTTTAGTATTTACTTATAACTTAGTATAATACTTTATAAGTTTCTAGATTATAGTAGTAAAGATAGGGTTCTTAGTATAAATATAGACTCTCTTATTAATAATTACCTTAGGTAAGTTTAGTATATATTATATATATACTTAATATAGTATCTTAGAAACCTTAGGGTTAGTATTAGAGTTTATATTTATTTTAATTAGCTTAGCCTTTAGCTTTAGTTCTCCTTCTTAGGTAAGGAAGGTAATAATTACTAATATTATTTCTTAATGCTATTTCTAAGGCGTATTAGTAGTAATATTATCTTAAAAGATAGTATTGCTTAATATCTCTAGTAGTAATAATATAAAGGAGGTTTAATTAATCTTATAGGTACCTTTAGTAATAGCTTATAAGTCTTTTATAACTATAAACTCTATAGAGATTAATAGAGCCTTAATATATATTTTAACTAATATCTTTAGTATCCTTAAAGATAATAAGAATATAAGAGTAGCTACTAAGGTTAGAGCTATTAGTATAATAGTTTAAGAAGCTAAAAAGTAGCTTCTATTATATTCTAGGATATTACTAATTTTCTATTTCTAGTGTAGCTTAATATCCTTAGAGGTATTATTTATTATAACTATACTTAAAGGGCTTTAGTAGTTTACTATTATATATATTATAGTAGGAATAAAGATATAAAAGGTAAAGCTTTAGTCTTTAGGTATCTCCTTTTAAGTAGTTAGTACTATAACTATCTTATTAATAGGAATTATAATTACTTAAAGGGCTATAATATATTTATTAATATTCTTTCTACTAATAGTAATACTAAAGGGGATATAAAAGTTATCTAATATACTATATTAGATTTACTTCTTTATATTAATAATATTATATTTATAAGGGTTAAAAAAACTATTCCTTAGTAGGGCTTTTACCTTAAGCTTATCTTAAACTTAAGCTAAGGTTATAAACTTTACTATACCTACTATAGAGCTATCTTTATAGGTACTATTAATATATATTATAAAGATTACTTACTTATTAGTTTGCTTTACCCTTATAATTCCTCTAATTATAATAGGGTCTTACTTCTTAATTATATACTTAAGCTAGTTTAGCTAGCTATAGTTAATAAGGGGGTATTTATATCCTAAGTCTTTATAAATCTCTATAGGGTTTTTATTATTAGGTTTAGTCTTAGCCCTTAAGTATAAGTAGGTATAGTTTATATCCTTTTAGATTACTATAGGGTATAATAGAGTTAGTTTATTACCCTTACTTATAGGCTTAAGGATCTTTATAAGTAATAAGGTTTTAGTATATATATTAAGGTACTTAAAGAGTAGGTTATAGCTAAAGAAGCTAATCTTATATTTTCTATATTTAAGTAACTTTATAACTTATAGAAGCTTATTAAGCTTAGCTTACTTAAGCTTAATATAATACTTAGTTATAATATATTCTATAAGGATAACCTTAGTAGTAAAAGCCTAAGTATATCTTTTATAAGTATACTATAGTACTTTATCTATTAGTAATAGTATTCCTATTATCTTAGAAAAGTATACTTATTAAGATTTATTTAAAAAGGTTAATAAGTTAGATTAGGATTCTTTATTCTTATCGTTTATATTAGTATTAAGTAATATTACTAGTTTTAGGTTACTTTTAATAACTTAGTATTTCTTCTTAAAGGTAACCTTCTTTTCTTTATATAGGTACTTATAGTAATTATTCTTCCTATTATAATCTTAGTCTTAATCTTAATTATATAGGTAGTTATAATTATAGTTATAATTATAGTTATTATATAGGTGATTATTATTACTATATTTTAGTTAGTCTTAATTATAGTTATAGTTATAGTTATAGTTATAATTATAGTTATAGTTATAGTTATAGTTATAATTATAATTATAATTATAGTCCTAATTATAGTCTTAATTATAGTTTTAATTATAATTATAGTTATAATTATTATTCTAATTATACCTCTTAAAGGTATCTTTATAATAACCTTATTATTACTATATAAGGGCTTTAATAGTAGTTTAGTATTCCTTATATTTATAAATAAAGCTAGAGAGCTTAATCCTTTTTTATAGTATTTATAATAGCTAGAAGACTTTTATATTAATTAGTAGGAAGATAGCCTATAGGATATATCTATCCTTTATAACCCTAAGCTACTTAATATAGCTAGCTTTATATTAGACTTATTATATAAGGCTAAGTCTATTAGAGGCTAATTATAATATGATAGTTAGGTCTAACCTAGGGGTATAGAGTAGGTCCGGGCATGGTATTTATAATCGAGTGGATTAGGACGTTATAGTAAGTAATATTAGTTATAATCTAGTAATAGTAGAATAGTAGATTTAATATAACTAAGTATATTAATAGCTAAAGAGCTTAAGGCTCTTATCTAATATGCTAAATAAATATATATATATATTATATTAGGATTACTAGATCGTAGTAGTAATCTAAATGATCTATTATCCTAGATCATAATAAGGTTATAATAATCCTTTTGTAATTAGTATAATAGAAGGGATTACTAGATTATAATAGTGATCTAAGTGATCCGCTTATAATAGGAAGGAAAAAGTAGGCCCATTATAGTTCTACTAGTTATAACTACCTAATCTTAATCTAGGCTGTAATATAATATCTCCCCTCTATTAGTCTTATCCTAAGACTGTATATAGGGCTTAGTACCCTAATATTTCCTATGTAAGTTTAACCTAGACTTATAAAGTTCTTTATTTCTAACTATTATATTAGATTGCATTACTAAGTTAATAAAAACCACTTAGTAATCTCTCCTAGTGTAAACTATTAAATCTAAAGGTTATAAAATTATACCTTACTTATATTATTTTAAGGGATAGTTAGTCTATTAGATATTAGGGAAATCTTCTTAATATAGTAAATATATCTAGTATGGTTATTCTTATAATAGTTCTAATATCATAACATTTTATAAGTATAGCCTAAGTATTTTTCATAATATTTTTACTAATTTTATAGATAGTAATATATACCCTTAAGGTATAATATAAGATTAAGTCTAATATTAAGTAGACTAAAAATATATTAGCTAAGGTATTATCTTATTTATTATACCTTTATTAATAGAGAAAGGTTCTAAAAGAGCGTAGATTATCTCTATTTATATATAGTATATAAGATTTAGATAAAGTGGATAGTATTCATACTTAAGAGGAGGCTATTCTATTAGAGTAGAGGGCTATTAGTAAAGCGTAGGGTACTAACGCTATAGATTTAATCAATTAGTTCTTTATTCTTACTGATTTTTCTGCGTTTTCTTCTAGTATTAGTGAAAGTTCTTTAGGAGGTATTATATTTAGGTAAGGTATTTAGTTAGTTCCTATATATTCTCACTCTTAGGGTAGTCTTTCTATTTAATAAGGTATTCTATTTACTTATTTACCTATTTAGTATTTAGGATTATTTCTATAGTATATTCCTTAGGTCTTTTAACCTTAGTTTCTAGCTTATTACTAAACTTAGTATAAATAGTATTTATAGTTATCTTAAGAAGTGAGATATAAAAAACTAGGTAAAGTCTAACTTTTAGTAGTAAGTCTAACTAGTAGTTATTTTTTAAGATTTTTTTAATAATTTTATAAGGTCTAATGAATTTATAGTTTAGTTTTTTATTTTATTATTTTATTTTAATGTTTTTTATTACTAGGTAGATTATATCTCCCTCCTAAAAGGATAGTCCTTTTATTCTTTTCTTATTATAGTATTTTCGCATTTAGTTGCATATAAATTCAAGTTTGGTTTTTATTTCTTTATGTAGGTTTTTTAATTTTTCTAATATAAGGATAGCTTTTAGGTTAGTATTCATAATGTTTTTCTCAGCTTAGTAGGCATTAAGGGTAAATCTAAAGTTTATATAAGTTAGTATAATCTTTATGCTTTTATTAATAGCAGTATTATAGCTTAACTATATAGTTACTAGCTTCTCGATTTAATCCGTTTATTTATAGTTAATATAGTATTAGAGATATTATTCTAGGACTTAGTTCATTCGTTCTGTTTAGCTATTAACCTACGCTCTAAAGGCAGTTATAAGTTAGTAATTTAATCCTAAATAGCTTATTAATACTTACTAAAATTTAGAAGTAAATAGAGGTCCTTAATCTAATAAGATCTCTATTAAAAGTCTATAGATACTAATAATATATTATAGGAAGATATAAGTAAACTACTCTATATCTATAGATTCTTAGTAGGGGATAAAATAGGAAAATTTCATAAGTCTATCTATAATAATAAGAATGCTATTATATATAACTCTAATCGTAGGGTCTTCTAATAGGGGTAATTTAGTAATAAAGTCTATAGTAATAGAGTCTTATAGTTATTTAGCAATTAGTAAAGGTTATAGTTCTCTATATAGCTTATAGTATTATACCTTAATTCTTACGTAAAGGTTATATTAATTTATAACTTCTTTAATAATATTCTTTATACTAGGAAATTAGTATATTATTCTAACTTATTTAAAGGTTTTATTAACTCCCTAATATCTATATAAGGGATATTTATAAATTTCCTATATAAGCTAGTACTATAGTTCTCTAGGAACTTATAGTTTCTCTATCTTATTATTTAAGCATAACTTATTATTATATTATTAAATCTATATATAGAGTTTATTAGTATTTATAATAATATATATACATCCTAGAGTTTTCTTTTTTCGTATAATTATAATATATTTTTACTTAAGATATCCTTTAGTATTAAAGTTAAGGATCTATTCATTAAGTTTAGGGTTCTTAGTATTAAAGTTGCTTTATTAACTAATAGTATTAGCCCTTCTATTTTCTAATTCTTTTTAGTAAATAATAATATAGTTAAATTCTAAGAGGTATTTAGTATATTATAGTTATTATCCGCTAAGTTCTTAGGTAGTTATAAAGTATAAGATATTCTTATAGTCTATATAGACTTTAATCTTATATTTACTTCCTTAAAGGTAGTATTAGAATTCTTTAAATAAGTTAATAATAGTAAGGAATTCTTTATTATAAATAGAGTAGTTAAGCTTAATACTATATATTTTATAAGAGAAGAAAGCAATTAGGTAAAGTATCCTAGCGTTATTATATTATTTAATAACTCCTCCTTATATAAAGTTTAATAAGTTAGTTTTAAGCTTAATTTCTCTTTTAGAGTTAAAGGTTATTAGTACTAGCTTACTAGTAATAAGTTCTTTAATCTTTTTAAATACCTATTAGGTAGCTATATCCTATTAGAATATTTCTCCTTTCTTAGTAAACTATATAAGGGGGATAGCTATACTACTAAAGTTCTTAATAAACTTTTAATAGTAGTTAGTAAATCTAAAGAATAATTATACTTCCTTAAGGTTTTTTAATAGTTTTTATTCTCTAACTATAGCGATTTTCTTTAGGTCTATTCTAATCTTATTATAAGAGATAATATATCTAAGAAATTCTACTTCTTTAGCGTAAAAATAACTTTTCTTTAGTTCAACTAAAAGTTTATAATCTTATAGTACTTATAGTACCTTATAGATATATTCTATATATTCTTCTTTTATTTTAAAGAAGATTAGGATATTATCTAAGTAATATATAATAAAGATATCTAAATGCTCTTATAATATATAGTTAATTATACATTAGAAGGATATAGGTATATTTATAAGTCTAAAAGGTATAATAAGGTACTTAAAAAGTCTAAACTTAGTTCTAAATGTAGTTTTCTATTTATCCCTTTCTTTAATACAAATTAAATTATATATACCTTTAAGATTTAGTACTATAAATACCTTTATCCTATAGAGCTAGTCTTTTAGCTCTATAATAAGGGGTAATAAGGTTTAATCTTTAATAGTAATTTCATTTAATCTTTAGTAATCTATAATAAGTCTAAGTTTTCCATTCTTTTTAGGAATAAATATAATTAGATATCTAGCTAATAACTTAAAGACCTTAATATATTCTTTTCATAGTATTTCTTTAATGTATTCTTTAAGCATTTATAATTATATTTTATTAAGGTTAAAGATTTTATAGAATATAATTAAAATTCCTTCTTTTAATATAATTTTATATATCTATTAGTTAAATTCTAATAGGCCTATCTTAAGTTCTTCTATAAAGAGTTTTTTATAAATATAATACTATATTAGTATATTCTTTAGTCTATCTACTTTAGGGAGTTTCTTTTATTCTTTAAGATCTTTATTTATTTAAATAAATTATTATTATAGGTACTTAATTATTCTCTTAATTTAGTTTTTCTTACCTTTTTAGTGCTTATATTATATTCCCTTTAGGGGTAGTAAGATATCTTATATTCCCTTATCTAATGCTTTACTATCTATCTTATTATTAGTTAAAGTATAAGATCTCTCTTCATTAGTATTATAATCGCTAGGGAGTATATTATCTTTATTAATATATACCTAACTAGTTCTCTAGTTAATATATAGGTTAAATTTCCTTAGCTATAGATAACTAAGAACGATATTATAGTATTACATAAGTATAATATTAAGAGTAATACTTTAATTCTTTCCTTTAATAAATACCTTTAAGTAATTAAGTTCTTAGGTAATAAGTCTATCTTTATATATAAATAGGTTACCCTTAATATTATATACTATATAAGGCCTTTATTTATTCCTTTATAGTAGCTTTAGCCTATTAATTATACTTAGGTTAATATATAAGGCCTTTACTCTATAGTCTATTAATATATTAAGCTATTCTCCCTTAACTTATATATATAACTTTAGTATCTTCTATAAGTTTATAGTTTTTATTATACCTAAAGCTTTTATTAGAGGTAGTTCTTTCTCTTAGTCTTTATCTACCTATCGCTTTAATATAGGTAGTAATATACTTTTCCTAATTATTTATATTAGTTAATACTAGCGTTTATACTAGTATACTATCGAATGTATTAATACTATACTTAATCTTTAGTATTCTTATTAGTATAAATAATAAAGTTAAATCCTTCTTATTATATCCTTAGGATTTAGTTATTAACTTTTTCTTTCTTATCTTTATAGTAAGAATAGTCTTTATTCTTATACTATAGGGTATTACTTATTAAGTACTAGGTTTATTTCTTTACTTTCTATTTCTTCTATAGTGCTTTAAGCGTATTATACTATTCTACGATTTTAGCATAGGTATATACTTTATATTCCTTAATTGTATAATCTTTTAGGTCTATTAGTCCTTCTAAGTATACTTATAGAAAGTAGTAGTTTCTTTCCTTAATTCTCATAATCTTATATCTAACTATTAGGTAGATCTTAATATAGTTATAGGTCTCTTACTTAAGGTAGGGGTTATCTAGTAGGAGTTTAGGGATTCTAATAGGGTAGTAGTTATTTTCTACTTTCTTACTTATATATATATAATAATAATAATAGTAGTATAATATTTAGAATAACTCTTAATATTCTAGTATTAATAGATAGAGTCTAGGATTATTCTTAACTTCTATTTATAGTTATTATAGATTAAGCCTTATAATTATTTATAGCTAGGCTTAAATATAGATAATATCTCCTTCATGAGTATTCCCTTACTTACAGATTAATTATTTATATTTATTCTTTTCTATCTTTTAGTACTAAATGCCTTAACTATTATACTTATATATTATCTACTATAGTTATAAAGGCAATATTAGTAGTTTTTTATTTTTATCTAATATATTATTAATGCTTATATACTCCTTACTTTAGTCTTTATCTCTAGGCGCTTAAATGTTTATATTTATAATAGGCAATTTAAGCTATCTTACTTATTTAGCTTTATATCCTACCTTAAGGCTAAAGATATTTTCTTATTATATATAGAAGCATTAGCATATATAGTTATCCTCTTCCTACTATAGCGAGAGGTTTATACTATATTCTTCTTTTATTAGTTTTAGGGTCTTTAGGTAAGATTATTAGTCTAGGATTTCCACCTTAACTATAGGTTACTTATAGGGTTCTCCTCTCCTAATTATAGTAATTATCTTACCTATTAGAGATATTATAGCTTATATCTTAAGCACTAAGGTCTAAAGTTTTTATATAGCTTTAGTATTATCTAGTTTATTTTATTCCTTCTTTAGGGTCTTAAGTTAGCTTTAAGCCTTTTTATTAAGTTACTTCTTATTTTTATATAGAGAGTTACTTTATAATTAGAATAGACCGCTTAGGGCTCCTATAAGGTTATAGCTATTCCTTATTATTATAAGGTTCTTTATTTACCTTATAGTTTAGGGTTTATTATTATATTAGTAGCTAATAAACTAAAGGTACTTACCTTCTAATATAGGCTTATACTACTATTCTATCTTAGGTTTTTAGTACTTACTTTTAAAGTATCTTATATTCTTATAGTTCTAATACTTAACTTTTAAGTAGTTATATTTAGCTACTCTAAGCTCTATTAGTCTAATAGTAGTCCTATAGGATATATTACTATTCCTTCCTTAGTTGCCTTTATGATTTCTATTGCTTTAGCTAGGGTAGTAAGGGTTATATATTATATTTCTCTCTTTTCCTCTAGTAATAGACTTTTCTTTATATCTTTTATACTATTGTTTATTAATCTTAATAGCTATAGTAATAAATTCTATAAGGGTATTAAGTTAATTAGCTTTATATAGCTTATCCTTTACTTTCTTTTTTAGTCCCTTATAGAAGATTTCTATAAGGATGTTATTATCCTATTTAAGGCGTATAATAGTCTAATAGAATTAGATAGTATAGGCAGCTATAAACTTATCTTATCTAATTTTATAGATATTAGTAGTAGCCTACTATTCTTTATTAATTATTCTAAAATTATCTTTAAGCGCTATTTCGAAGTTATCCTATTCAGAGAAGATATTAATTATTATTTAGTTATACTTATCTTTCTTATTTTCTAGGAAGTTATATATAATAGGTTCAAACTATATAGTAGTAGTTCCTTTAAGTTAACTATTAGCGAATAGAGCCTTTATCTCCCTTAATGCAAGCTTAGTCGGGAAGAATCGAAAGTATGCTTTTATCCTTATAAGGAAAGGTATAATATCTTTTAAATCTCCTTTAAATGGAGTTAGCATAGGGGGTTTAATACTTTCCCCTAGGTCTTATAGCTTATATACTACTATTATAAGCACGCTAGGCTATAGTGCGTTTTATACCTAACTCCTTAGTCTATTAACTAAGTTATATAGTTATATAATCTTAATAACTATCTCAGCTTAGCTTAGAGCTATATTATATACTAGTAGGCTAATTACGGTTATTAGGCGTATTCTAGACATACTAAATAGTAAATATTACTTAGGCTAATATAGTAAAATACTAAATAAGAGCTATTAACGTATAACAGTTAGGTCTAACCTAGGGGTATAGGGTAGGTCTAAGCGTAGTGTTTATAATCGAGTGGATTAGGATGTTATAATGAGTAATATTAGTTATAGTTTAATAATAGTAGAATAATAGATTTAATATAATTAAGTGTATTAATAGCTAAAGAGCTTAAGGCTCTTATCTAATGTGCTAAATGAATATATATATATATTATGTTAGGATTACTAGATTGTAGTAGTGATCTAAGTGATCTATTATTCTAGATTACGATAAGGTTATAGTAATCCTTCTATAATTAGTATAATAGAAGGAATCACTAGATTATAGTAGTGATCTAAGTGATCTGCTTATAATAGGAAGGAAAAAGTAGGCCTATTATAGTTCTACTAGTTATAACTGCTTAGTCTTAACCTAGGCTGTAATATATAAGGTATACCTTCTTAAGTATAAATCCTTAGTAATCTTAGTATTAGGTTATTTAAAGCGCTTAGTTAGAACTTAATAAAATCTTATAATTAAGGAGTTTAGTAGCTTATTTTACTACTTAGTACTAAGCTCTCTTATTAACTATCTTTAGGCTTTACTTCTTAGTATAGAAATATAATAGTCCTAAAGGGTATCTTTACTATAGTATTTAAAGACTTAAAGATACTTATAGAAGAGGTATATATTAGTATAGATTTACTTATTTTATATTACTATTAGCTTAGTCTTCTTAGGGTTATAAAGGCTAGGATTAAAAATGCTTAGTGCTTTTTTCTTAATTTTCTTATATATATTAGGGTTTAATATAAATATATACTAAGATTAATATTAGTTATTCTAATATTAGTCTTAATAGTAAGATAGGTATCTATCGCTATTAAATAAGCTATTAAAGGAGGAAGAAGATAATAATTATAATAAGTTATCTTTTAGTTATTTATAGTATTATAATTAGGTGGATTCTTATTATCTTATAGCTTTATTAATTAAAGGTTTTTTAATTATTACTCTTAGAATAGTCCCTTAGGGGTTTTTAGTTTTTAGCTCCTAAGGATTATAAGGTTTAAGTAGTAAGGGCTTCTAAATATCCTAAGTAGATTCCCTTATAGTTAATAGCTTCTATAGGCTTTCCTTATCTAAAGGGGGAAATCTAAAGTATTCTACTACTATATATTATTATTATTCTAAATAGGCTAAGTCTCCTTTCTATACCTAAGGGAGTTCTAGTATATTTTAGGCTTTTAAGCTTCTTATAGCTAGTATAATAAGGAAGTTTATTAGGCTATAGGTAAGAGTATTATTATAAATTATTATAGTATTTAAAACCTTAATAGTAGGTTATTTACTAATAAGATAAGTATAATATAAGCTCTAGCTAGTAACCTTATAGCTTTTTAGGTCTTTAAGGTACTCTCTTAAGCCCCCTTTATTAAAAGTCTTAATCCTATTTATTATTATTAAGTACTATAATTATTAGCACTCTCTTATAAGTATAAATAGTAATTATATATTAGGATTAAATAGCTTATTATAGCCTTTATCGCTCTAATATAATTAAGCTATTTTAGGGGAATAGCTTTATATAACTAAATTAGTAAATACTTTCTAACTTAGTATAAAATTATACTTTTATACCTCTTTAATTAAATAGTTATTACCCTTAGGTAAGGTATAATTATTCTCTAAGAGGTAAGTATACTTAGCTTAGGATTTATAGATTCTTTAGCTTTAGTTAAATAGGGGATTAAACTTATATATTCTTAAGGAATTAATCTTCTATTTATAATACTCTATCTTTATACTAGAATTACTAGCATATAAAACTTTAGTATCTAATTAAGGATTCTTAAGGATCTAACTAACTTATTAGTATTTAAAACCTATAGAATCTAATTAATTAAGCAATAAAGATAAGCTAAGATTAATTACTACTTTTTTTACTAATTAAGGTTATTAATAATTAATATAATTAATATAATAGAATATAATTATAATTATTAGTAAGGAAGTATAGTATTATAAGTCTTTATAATTACTTAATAGTAATAAGGTTAAAATTTAAGGTAAGTAGTTTATACTTAATACTTATAGTAGGGTAAGGGTTTAAGCCTATTAAATCTCTTTTTTTATAAAATTTAATTAGTATATACTAAGGTAAGGTATAGGCTATAATAGAGTTCTTTATATAATCTAATTAGTTAATTTTCTAGCTATAATTACTTAATAGTATTAAAGCTTAATATAAAGGGAGTAAGGCTTTATAGAGCTATTACATAAGAGATACTTATTTAGTAATTTTATTACTATTTAGTAATAGTATAAAGAGGGTAAGAATAAGGTAAGGCTCTTAAGTTATTTAGTACTAAAGAATTAAGACTAATTATACTATAAAGCTTAAGATTTAGTTAATTAGGTAACCTAATAATTAAAGATCTAATTAGCTTATAGCCTAATACTTAATTAAAATAAATTATAAGCTAATAGGTTATATAATAGAGTATAATTACTACTATATAATATAGAAAAGGGTTAATTACTTAATGATTAGGTAGAAGGTTAAAAGAAGGATAGTTCCTTTATTTAATTGGCCGGTCTGCGGTGCTTAAGGTACTATAGCCTATGCCTATGCGCAATAGGCATATGATATTTATCACGTAATCATATGATGATTGCGGCCGCTGGCTCTAAGACCGGCTGCACGCATTACCAACTAGTGAATATGAGCCTCTCCATTGGTAGCAACATGCATCCTTCATTTCACAGGAGCGACCTGGCTCCGACAATCGGAACCATAGAACATGCCCATTTCATAGTTGTAATAGCTCGTGCTTGTATATCCTTGGGCCGTCATTTGCCAAGGCCCGGCAGCCGCGCTAAGGGAGGCCGCGAACTGGTCGTAAAACCTAGTCCCCGAGGGGTCTACACCAGTGGCGGTGCATTTGATGACCGAGCCAGACGTGTACTCACCAGACGGGGTCGAGCAGAGAACAGCCCCGTTTGTTACCGGGGCTGTGGTGAAGCGCATCACACGCAGGGGTTGGGTGGTGTATGGAGACGTCAAGTAGATCTGCTTCCCGGGGTCCGTGTTGTTGAGCGTCACGGCGCCGGTCACAGCGTCCAGGTTGTAGAGGTTGTAGACGGTGTTGGATGGTGGTTGAACGATCTGGTTGGTCTGTGTGGTGCCGCCGGCGACGTGATAGCCGTAGTTGGATTTGCCGATCGAGATGGGCTTGAGACAGAAGCCTAGGACGGTCGTGGTAGGTTCGGGAGCAGCTGACATTGTGGTCGATTCGAGAGTCGTGCTGGTAGTAGTGATGACTGATTCCAGAGAGGTGGTAGACTCGAGGGTAGATGTTGACTCGAGAGTAGACGTGGTAGACTCGAGGGTAGATGTTGTTGACTCGAGAGTTGTGCTGGTCGTGGTGACTTCTGGTTCAGAAGAGGTGGTAGACTCTTCGAAAGTAGACGCACTTGTTGTCTCGGTCTCGGTACTGGAGGTCGTCTCGGAGGTTGAAGCCGAGAAAATTGACTCGGAGCTGGTCGTTGTGATGTCTGTTGTCTCGGAGGAGCTGGGGCGGCAGGGGCCAGCGCAGGCCAAGGCCACAAGGGCTGGCAGAGCAAAGAGCGAGACGCGCATGACGGAGACTCGGCAGTGGATGAGAGGAATTAAGAATTACAAGACGGTTTGAAGCAACTGAAACAAGAAGAACAGTACGAATACAGAGGAACTAATGTCTCTGGGGCAGCGAATCCTGAGCCTAGAGAATGGAGGAACGGGAATGAAAGCAGGCCTGCAGGTATTAAAGGCTCGCGCATCAATATTCCCTGTGCCACGCACGCAGAGACCCATGTAATACATGGAGTCATCCCTTTATCTTCTTGGGCACCTGGTCACGTTAGTCTTCCCCGTGTTGATCTCCGCAGCTCGTCCCATTTTTTGTTTCTCACGAGATAACCGAAGATGCAACATAATTCGATGGACGACTGCATGCGAAAAGCACTGGTTGCTACCAGAATAACGAGAGCCACTTTCTTAGACAGACAACCGACGCTTAGAAGCACTGAGACTGAACGATCGTGCGCAGAATTATCATGAAGCGACAGCAGCAAGACCTTTCTAATTTTACGATCCGTCGAGACTATCGAATTTATATGGAGAAGCTGGTCCCAATTTAGCAGGCTGAAAAACGGCTGCGCGGCCTCGAGTCTAACTACAAGAGACCTGGTCGTCAGCCACCACCGAGAAAAAAGCAAGCTATTGTTTGGCCACGTCGGGCTTGGTTAGGCTGATGCGCTTCTGCGTTAGCCACTTTTGATGACATTCTGGCTCTGCGTCGTGGTTTGATTCTCTGGCTGGGATTGGACAATCGGTTTCGATGTATGGGGGCCCTTGTGACATGCTGCTTCCGTTCAAAGCGTGTAGAATGATGAGTCTCACAAGTAGGGCAAACAGTAAAGGTAAATGGATGAAACACGTTGCTTGAACGCCTTCCGTGCTTCAAAGTTCAAGTAGCAGAGCATTTGTTAGCTAATGCCAAATGGGCACCATGTTCTCGCGGGTTCTGTCGAATTACCTACCTACCTAGGAAGTAGCTGCGATTGATACCAACGGTGCGGGCCGAGACTAGTCTGATGTCTCACATAGTAGGCAGACAGACAAGTACGATGTTTGAGAACCGGTTCAGAGCCCAGTAACGCCACCCGAATTGTCAATTTCCAGCATCACGAAGACGGAGCATATGTTAGTTGAATGTGTGTTTGACTGCAGTAAAGTCGAGTTCCACTGCTAATTGTTTCTACGAAGTCCTTTATTATGGAGACTTTTGAACCACATAATTGAACAGTTTGTTCTATTGCTTTGGGCAAATAATTAAGGTTTTTGGAGATCACATAAGCATGGCTGATTGGATGAGCAATTGAGAGGACTATCTAGCGACAGTACAGTTCTACTAGCCACAACACCATTTCTTCCACGCACCTTTCAGGATTCCAAAGACCAGCGAGAAAAGATGGCGACAATTCATATCCTGCGCCATGGGCAAGCACTTCACAAGTAACTCCTAAACTTAAGCAACCAATCGAGTCCAGATCTGACCATTTCAGCGTGCAGAGAGGCTATGCCCACCGAGATCCCCCATTGACGGAACTCGGTATCCAACAGGCCAAGAACGTGCAGCTCCCAGCCCAGCCAGACCTCATCATCGTATCCCCCATGACGCGGACGATCCAGACGACGCTTCTCGTCTTCCAAGACCTTCTCAACGCCTCTCCCGCCAAGGTCACGGTTGAAGTCTGGCCAGAGCTGCGCGAGTGCTACGATGCAGTCTGCAACCAAGGCGTCTCGCGAGCAGCCATATCGGCCAAGTTCCCGCAGTTTGATTTCTCGCGCTGCGACGAGGAATGGAACTATCCGCCACACACCGCTCTCGACGCGTACAACCGTGCCGAGTTGGTCCGGCGACGTCTCAAATCTGTGTCGAGGTTCTACGAGAATATTTTTGTGGTTACTCACCGCTGCTTTATTTCGTTCCTTGCCAAGGGCGCAAGATTCGACGTCTGTGGTAGGCTGCCTTGATGTGAATAGGCCTCATAAAGTCGTGGCTAATGAGTGCATCCGTCTCGCAGAATATCGCTCTTACAAGTTTCTCTACGAGAACGAATTCTCCGAGGATGAAACGGACGAGATGAGATTCGGCGCCAATTGTGACACTGGCGAGTTGCAGGATTTTGGCCCTAATGTGTTACTGCCAGCCTTCCCCGGACGGGAAGACGGCGGAAAAAAGAAAACATGAAGCTCCCACTCGACGCTACGCTAGCAAGGGTGCAATATGCATGGAGGGGGTTGATAGTGGCTGATTTTGCATCTCACATGTGAGATACATTGTTGATGCTTCTCCGATCACCGCGGAGCACCGGAAAAATGGTAGTCCTGTATGGATGACGGAGTAGGCTGGATCGATACATGACTATCAAGCGCAAATAGACTACGTCTAGCTACAAGCAGAGAAAATAAATCCACGACCACCTTGTCAAACTTTGAATTGCACAATTCATTCATCTGGCCACCTCGAAACAGGAAACAATGTCGTCCATCATGTCTGTGACCCTGACTGCTGATCCCCTCACTTCTCCTCAATTGGAGACACCGATCGCCTATCAACCTGCCCGGCCTGGTGTGGTGCAGTCTCTAGTGTCTTGGCACCCAGCCAGCTGCGGAACTCGGTCAAGATGAAGCATGCACGATAACCAAGGTTGACGCATCTCCGGTAATAGTGGCGTGGTGAAGCCAGTGGATGACCTGGAATCCCTCAATGCCATCCACATGATTGCCCAGTGCAAGAGGGCACGTTAACCTTAGGAAAATGCTCAAATACTTAAATGCCACGCATGTCCATCCTTATTCAAGTGCTCATTCACAATACTGCACACCATCGTAACTAGCAGTTCTTTGTGATTCTGTTATTGCATCATGTTGCAACTCCTCACTATTGCTGCAGCTCTGGTTGCTAAGGCTTCTGCCGAGACAATCCATGGCGCCGTTGTCTTCAGCCGTCATGGTGATCGTACGTCATGCTGAGCGTTTCTCGCCATCTCTACTAACTCGCTTTAGGCACGACGAAGTGGTATGGAGCGCAGTCCTTGACAAGTCTAGGCGCGGAGCAGAACTACCAAGTCGGTAGCGACTACCGCAACCGTTACTTGGACCCTGACTCTCCTCATTATATCCTTGGCATCTCCGAGGACAAATATGTCTCGTCGCAGCTCTTCGCAAGTGCTCCCGATCAAGGCATCTTGATGAACACTGCCACTGCATTCCTGCAAGGCTTCTATCCTCCGCTGGGCGAGATTGCCCCGGAGATCGCAAGCCAGACCCTCAACAACGGGACCAACAGCACCAGCCCGATCGACGGATACCAATACGTCACTCTTCACGGCATCAACGACAACTCTCCAGACACCATCTGGATCAAGGGAGACGACAGCTGTCCCGCCTACAAGAATGCATCCAAGTCGTTCGCCGATAGTGATGAATTCCAGGCTCGTGTAGACGCCACGAGCGATTTCTATGCTGGTTTCTACGACGTCCTCTCTGACGGCGTCTACAATCTGAAGCCCGAGAATATGACCTACGCCAATGCCTACAATATCTTCGACCTCGTCAGTGTCGCTCGCATCCACAACGAGACGTCTCCCGCCCGCAACGTTTCCGACGAGGACTTGCTCCAGCTTCGGACTCTGGCCGACTCCGCTGAGCTCGGCCTCAACTGGAACGCGTCGCAACCTGCCCGCTCCATCGGTGCTGAGACGCTGTTTGGTTCAGTTCTCACCCAGCTTAACAAGACTGCTGCGACGCGTGGCCAGCTAAAGTTCTCTCTCCTCGCTGGAAGCTACGATACGTTCCTGGCCTTTTTCGGCGTTGCTGAGCTGCTGGATGTCTCGCCGGACTTCCACGGCCTGCCCGACTACGCCGCCACCATGGCATTTGAGCTGTTTAGTGACAACACCACCGAGTTTCCCGATTCCGATGCCGACCTCAACGTGCGCTGGCTATTTAGAAACGGCACTTCGGATGAGCTGACTGCCTTTCCTCTCTTCGGAACCGACGAGCTTGCGCTCCCTTGGCCGCGGTTTGTTAGCTATGTGGAAGAGCGCGCCATCCTCGACATCGGTGACTGGTGCGAGCAATGCTCGGCTGATGAAGACTTTTGCGCCGCGTACCAAGATGACGATAGTGCAGAGAGCGAGGATGAACGCTCTGATGATGGCAAGGGCGGTGGCATGTCAAACACCGTTGCAGGTGTCATTGGTGCGGTAGTAACATTGGGAGTTGTTGGAATTGTTGGCGCTGTCTTGTTTATGATGAAGCAACGGAAGGCCGCGACCGCGACAGGCGAGAAGGGCAGCGTGAGGAGTGGAAGCACAGACGCAACCCCAAACGTCTAAGATGGCAGAAAATGATAGGAACCATTCAGCGATGTGGTCGCCTACTTTAAGGATAAAATAGGGACCTGGACATCTATTAACGCACACGGTTTTGTAGACCTTCAAAAATTGATCCTTTGCGTTTTCCGCTGTTAAGATGAATCCCAATTTCTTATTAAAACTGGTCGATATACTCCTCAAGAGGTTTAACAATGCCAGCTAGCACCTCGCAAATAAACTCCACTTTCCCTAAATCTGGAATAACGCAGAAGCGAATACTGACACAGCGCGAGATGACGTCTGCCAGCTCTCTGCCATGTCTCGCTTCCACTGTCTGTTGCCATTCTAACGCAGCATTCTCAAGAGTTGACTCGGTAACTTGACCGTTGAAGCAGTGGCGTTCATAAAATTGCTGCTCCTCGACTGTTTCTTGGAATATTAGTTGCAGGAGGACGACCCCGAGAGTAAAAATGGCCATTTCGCTATTCAGTTCTTTCAGCTGACCTACGTTGTTAATGTCGCTGGACTCGAGGCCCATCGCCGCGGCCGGCTCTTCGGCTCCTCACCCTGGTCTATCGACCCTCGCGAATCAATGCAAAGAAATCCTCGAGCAACTCAACGACTTGCCAGATGATGAACCTGGGCAGAATGAGACAGCTGCCATGGCGCATAATGCCAGAGGGCGTTTCAATGTCTGGGGCACGAAACTAGGGGCTTTCCGTGGGAATCCATCCAAGTCGTCACTCGATTGGCGGCTGCGAAAAGCCCCAGCAATGGACGGTGTTCTCCGCGCATCATTAATGGAAATCAGTGACGCTGGACTCCAAAGTGAGTTAACTATCGTACCTTCAACACGTTAAAAAAAATGGAGTTCTAACAGTAGCGCCATCAGTCAAATCAATCCTCACTGAAGAGCTCCCCAATAGAGGAACGGAGGATTTGGCGTCCCTGCTGGAGGGCGTTGATCGAACGGATCCCAACAATCGCGAGCTGGTAGAATTCCTCTCTTCTCCTACAACCGAGCCAGACGAACTGTTTCGGAGCATCAAATCATCCATTGACCGTCTTTTCAACCTGGCCATGCTGATTCGCCGCGAACGCAGCACAGAACAAACTCCCACCCTCAGTCCTGACGCTCTGTCCGGGAGACGACCCGAGCGTAGACAATCACATCATCTACCTGAAAGACAAGTTTCCAAAGGTGACCCAACAGCCTTGGCTTCAGCAGAGACTCGGCCAAGCGTTTTTTCAGCGCCGTGAGTATATTCTTGGTCGGTCCCACCGACAGCGCAACCCAGACGAAAAGGACGTTGAAGGCGGGCCCGAGAAGTCCGTCGCCGCAACCACGTATCGAGACGGGTCAGTCGATCTGGAAAACTTTGATCGATGTAGCATGCAGAGTGGAACAACCTCCTTTGCGGCTGCGGCCTCGGAGGGGGACGACGGGGAGCCGCAGATACCTGACCTGACTCGGTTGGTGTTTCACGGGGTCCAGTTGAAATACGACGAGGTATTTGAATGCCCTTTTTTCTCGCGAATTCGACATAGTGGGATTGAAAGGAGAATGGTGGTAAGTTTGTTCACTCAGACAATCTGTCTACTCTGCTTGATCCTCTTCCGTTGCGCAGTTGCTAAAGTAAGCCTGTTAGGAAACATGTGTTCCGCGACCTTCAACCCTACGTTTGTACTTTTGAGAAATGCTCATCGCCACTATTCTCGACCCGACACGAATGGTTCAGCCACGAGCTGGAGTTTCACAGAAGCCTGTTTCATTGTAGACATTGTGATGCCCAGTTTTCCTCTGGGAAACCTCTAACCGATCACGTCGCCGAAATGCATCCTGAGCCGATAAGTAATCTTCACGCTGCCGGGATCCCGAAATCATGCATACGTCCAATCAGCGACTTTCCAGCAGGATCGTGTCTCCTTTGCGACAGTTGGAATCCCCCTAACCGCATCGATGATGATAGCATGGCGTTCTGCAAGCACCTTGCCAGACATTTCCAGGAACTGGCTCTGGATGCTATCCCTCTCACAATTGAATGGGTAGAGATTCTCGAGTCCGAACTTGACTCAGCATCCAACCCGTCACCCACCGAAGACATGGAAAATTTGAACCATGCGACCCTTTTCCTAATTCAGTATTTACAGGGCAATGGTATGTGGACCTTTGAATTTTTTCGACCTCTAGCCAGGGTAAGGACTTAAGGCTCCGCTTCGCAATATTCTAATTAGCAGCTAATACATCAAAGGATGAAAGGAGGAGGCTACTTTCTCTGGTGCGTAGCTACCATACGGCTTGTGACTATGTGACAGAAAGCTCATGATACAATTGTGTGTTCCTTTGCGCGTTATTAACTGTTTGTGTGCAAAAAGCAATGTGTCGGAGCCAGCGGACATTGTGGTCTAAATAAGGTGCGGGCGTTATTGTGATTTTATTGACCCGGGCCTCTTTCAACAACTGGTCTGTGAGAGCCAAAGATAAAAGGAAGGGGACAGACGACGAAGTCCGCCAAGGATTCAAGAAAGGACATCAGCTTAGGCAGTGAATTTGAGAGCCATTGACGCCCATTTTGAGTCAAATTTTCTGGTAACCCTAACGGTCAGAAGGTCTTCTTTCAGAAGATCTTCTTAGATCTGAAATTGCTTGCTATTTGGTTGATCTTTCGCATCGCTCTTAGGAATACTAAGAGACAGTCCTCGTCCCTCACCCCCAACGCCAGCATTTCAGTGGCTTGGGTGTTTTCCCCAAGGCCATCACGGCACGGAGCCCTCACCAACATAGTAATAGTGTAAATAATAGAAAATAATGATATTCACTCTTTAAGACAAATATGTTATATTATGTACCACTTTATATATCACTACTTCTTTCTCTTTTGTCATACACTTATTGGAGGTATACTCTAAATTACTACCCTAGAGTACGCGATCTTCCGCTACTTATAAATCTCGGCATAAATTCTTTATAGTGGCTAATTTTATCACTGAAAGATTACTCCTTCCGCTTATGGAAACATGGTGCCGAGTATCTATTTTGGAAACAGCAGCTGCCAATGAGTGTTATGAGGATCACATCGCATGACCAGTCCAGCTGCATGAATTCAATGAAGTTCTTCTTAATCTTGGCTCTTCTTCGTTTCTAACCGACCAATCGTTGGTTAACCTGCGGAAGAGCTGCACTGGGTCTACGGCCGAAAGGAAGGTTTACGGTTCCGCTGGCATTTCACGCTTGTTTTAATCTCGGCGAGATGTGCAGATCAAACTGAATATAGGGACAAGGAGTTTTGCGCTACCAAGTCCATCGTCGTGAAACCCGATTGCCAAACCAACACCCATGGCTGCAACCCTTCCAGACACGTTTTCCCTCTCAATGCTTAGACAAAGGTACGAAACTTGTTGCAGACTGTTCTCACCCCTATGGATATCGGCTGATTTCCACGAGTGGCAGTGGAGAGCGACCCCCGGCCGAAACCATATCCGAAACGTGCCAAGATGGCCGAAGCCGAGAAGCGCAGGATATAGGCGGGAATATCGCTTGGCGTCGAAGCGAGGAACATTTCGGTGGCTGATTCATGATGGACATGAAATGCCCGAAGATCTCCAGGCGATCCTCGTGGTGGCTTGTTTGGTCGTGACGATGACATGTGGTTTTGAGGATTGGTACGTAGTACTTTCCAACCGCATTTCTCCCTCTCTCGCTTGCAGAACCGGTATGAGGTCCAGGCCCAGCAATTTCAACTCAGTGCTATACTCGGCTACCTATTAATAGCCAACACGACCTCTTGGAACGGCTGGGTGGATAAATTCTTAAGCTAAATGCACCTTGACGCACCCTGGGCGTCGGTAGGCGCCGAAGCCTGCGAGACGTCTCCGAGATTCTCCACCGAGATCTTGCGTCGCGAAGTTTGGCCCTTGTGTCAGCTCCTAGACGAGATCAATAGCCCCCCCATCCCTGCGATGAGAAACTCCCAGCTGGGCGAGGGAACCCGCCAATTGGCGCACACAGCCAATTGGCGCACACGGAACCGTAGTGGCAGCGCCCAAAGAAGATAGGCCCCGTTTGTCTCGTCGCGATCGCCGTCTTGGTCCTCCAGGGGCCGCGCCGTTACGTTGATGTTTCCGTTGCTGGCGCAGAGGGCATCGCCAAGCCACCAGTTGGGCCCTGCAACCCGAGGCGAGGGCGATTTTCGCGGGCTTGCCAAACGCCTTCTGGGCTTCCTGATCGTCGCGATGCGACAGAGGTCGTAGCAAGTGGTGTTGCAACGCGGTCGTCACGGCCATGGGAAACGCCATATAAGGGCTCGTGACGGTGCGCTCTTCTTTCTGCTGAGCTTCATCACCCACTTCTAATTCATCTTCATCTTCGCTTCTAGCTTCTATTCTGTCGCTCGAGGTCCTGGTGATCCGGCATTCTTTCACTTCATTTCTTTCAATCCCTCATTTTCCCTGTGCAGGCACATTTCCTTCCTTCAACCTTTACCATGTCTTCCCTCCGAGCCATCTTCGCCCTCTCGTTTGTGGCCTTTGTTAGTGGCCATGGAGTGATTCTCAACGCCCAAGGCCTTGATGGCTCTCCTGCCAGTGTTGGATTCCAAGGTAGGAGATGAAGCCCCTCTGGAAATCATTCGTGCTCACACAAGTATTAGTTGATCCCGCCATCGCCCGGAACTGCACAACCATCAACCCCTGCCAACAAGATGCCACCATCATTCGTGATGCTGAGATCAAGTCCAACGTCGTCAACCAGTGTGGCCGCACCGAGCTTACTGGAAACATCGACGTGGGAGAGAACACCGAGAATGCCCTGGCTGCTCAGCAGGTTACCCAAGTTGAAGCCGGAAGCGAGATTACGGTGACCATCCACCAAGTCAACGCCGACGGTGCTGGGCCCTACGCCTGTGATCTTGATGAGACTAGCAACACTGGAACCATTACACAGGTAAGATTATGCTGGACACTCGAAAGAGCAGTCGCTAACGTCATCAAAGAACCTCACCGTCACGAACAATGTTCCTGGCTCCAACGGCTTCTCTCAGGCCAAGGCGCAAGCGTTCAACATCACTGTCAAGATGCCCGACGAGTTCACTTGCACCGGAGGTGAGTAATCTCATACAACCAAGCAAGAATGCGCTAACAAACCTCAGCATCAACTGGCAATGTGTGCACTGTCCGCTGCCGCAACAACGCCCTGGCCGGTCCGTTTGGTGGCTGCTTCGCTGTCCAGCAGGTTGACACCGACGAAAAGACCAACGTAGCAAACTCCATCCCGACAGAGCAGAAGCTCGGTGCCGTCCTCGACCAGGTCGCGCAAGACCAGGCTGATTTCGAAGTCGCTGTCGCTGCAAATGCCAACGCTGGATCTGAGGGAGCTGAGCAGAACCTCGCCGCTGTCAACGCCATCCTCAGCGGGTCCATTGTTTCCAAGACGTTTGCCCAGGAGACTCCCACCGTGGTCACCGACGGCACCGTCCAGACCCCTGGCAACGGTAACAACAATAATGGAAATGATAACAACAACAATAACGGCAACAACAATAACGGCAACAACGGCAACAACGGCAACGGAAACAACGGAAACAACGGCAACGGCAACAATGGCAACAACGGCAACGGCAACAATGGCAACAATGGGAACGACGACGCTGCTACCACCACGGCTGCAGATGACGCCGCAACCACGCCTGCAGTTGGGAACGGTACTGCCACCACCGGTCTCGGTGCCGGCGATGACATTGTTACCTCCGCGATCACTCCTGCTCCCGCGGAGACCGACGCCGCAGGCGACGGAGCCAATGGGGACAACACTGGTGATGCCACTGGTGATGATACCACCGGAGACGACACCACCGGAGACGACACCACAGACAACACCGGCGGCAACGGCAACGGCAATGGCAACGGCAACGGCAACAACAACAACGGCGGCAACGGCAACGGCAACGGCGGCAACGGAAACGGCAACGGAAATGGTTTCGGTCGCTTCCGGGGCGGTCAGTTTGGAAACGCCGCCAGGGGGTTGAGATGGGCCAAGCGCATGGTGAACCTTTAAACTCGCCAGAGTCTGAAGGCTAGCGCGTGACCACAGGGAACAATGAGTGCTTGGTTTGATTTAAAATAGTGAGGCAAATAGGTACTTAGTGTCTATAATTGACTCTTGACGTTTTGGGTATATTTTGTGCTTTGTGTGCGTATCAGGTCCTGTGAACCGTGCCGCTCGCTCATCGACTGCAGTGTCTCGCGGACTGTCTAGCTTTTCCCTAAGATGACCTTTTGGGGCAGCGCCTGGATCCCCTGCTGCTGTTGGGCGACTCTCGTGTCGTGCACTTTGCGATCGATGGACCTGAAGTCGAAGACGCCCTCCAACTCACCTCGAACGGCCAAGAGCTGGTCCTGGGCTTTGCGAATCTCATCGGGCTTGTTGTCCTGGAGCACATGGGCTTTGACTAGGAGAAACCATCGCTTCTGCGAGTCGATGGGCGTCAACGACTCCCAGGCTGGTAGGCTCTCTACAGGGCTGGCGGGCTGACCCCTCGCCTCCAACGGGACATAGTAGTCGATGGGTTTCAGAAAATAGTCTCTGACAAGGCAAAACTCGACATCTTCTCGGAAGAAGCGGTAGACCTCCTCTATGGTCTCCGTCTTGAACCTGGCACTGTCAGCGGAGAGTCAGTAAGCGACAGATCAACATACTGATGGCTGTTGTCTCGCATCACCGAGGGAAGCTTCCGTTGATCCCAAAGCTCTACCTTCTTGCGCTGCGTAAGGACAGGCCGACCATGCGGCGGATCCGGGAAATCGGTCCATCGCAAAATGCCCGGCGCGGCGTCGAGATCAACCGGGGCTGCATTCGGGCCCATGTCGCGGTCCTTCAACACTTCGAACCGCGTCTGAAGCACAAAAGATTGCCGGGCGAGATTCTGGTGCAGGTCTTTCCATAGGAAGCCGATGTCTTTACGGATTGGCTTGTCGATGGACTTCTGGTTGGAGATGCCGACCGGCCGGGGCGGCCCTTGGAAGTAGAGCACGCGGTGGACGCTCTCCCACGGGGACATTCCGCAGAGACCGCCGAGAACGGCGCAGGCCGCGCCGAAGTCGCCGTCCTCGACGAGCGCCGTGAGGAACACCTCGTACATGACGGAATACACGTGGAAAATGAAACCTGTCGTTTTCTGGCAAATGTCCAAATGCCCGAAGAGTTGCGTGTTGGATATCCCGGACGGCACCTGCGATTGAAGCTCTGGTGGAGCTTCATCAAAGCTTCGTGCACGTGATCTCGCGTTAAGAGCCACGCACGCGAGGAGCTTTGGCAACCAGCAGCGCCTCAGACATCGACACTTCGCATCAGGACAGCGCGCGACAGCACAGGTTGAATGCCGCCCTTCTCACGACCTCTTTGCTCACAATGGCTCCTGCCAGTCCCCGAGGCAAGCGCAAGGCCGCTGCTGCGCCCGTTTCTCCTCCGCTCACCAAGCGCAAGATCCAGAGTGGTACTACGAGTAAGTCCAATTCGTACCGCCAAGAACACCGCTGACCGACTTGGATCTAGAGAATGCGGTCGCAAACTTCTTTACCCCCGCCTCCCAGAAGCCCAAGGACCGGACCACCTGGTCTGAGCGAAGCCCCAACGACGATACCCCTGCGACCCTCCTCGTCGGCCGTTACGAACCAGAAGCGAAGGAAGACAAGACTGTGAAGAGGACCAAGATTGCTGCCTTTGACCTGGACTCGACGCTCATTGCGACCGCATCGGGGAAAAAGCACAGCAGTGGTGCCTCCGACTGGAAGTGGTGGGACAATGGTGTGCCTGGCAGGCTGAGGGAGCTGTACCAAGACGGTTACCGTGTGGTCATTCTCTCCAACCAAGGCGGACTCAAATTGCATTTCGACGCCAACTACAAGGGCCCCAAGGCCTCGGTCCAAAAGCGCGTGGGCGAGTTCAAGCAGAAATGCAGCGCTGTCCTGAGCAGCTTGGATCTGCCTACGACCGTCTACGCCGCCACCAGTCAAGATATCTACCGAAAGCCGAGGACAGGCATGTGGACTGAGCTCTGCGACGACTACGACATCGAGGACGTGGACCTAGAGAACAGCATCTTCGTCGGTGACGCAGGAGGTCGAACAGCCTCGCTGGGCAAGGGAACGGACGGTGTTGTGCCCGTGGCTAAAGACTTTAGCTGCTCCGACCGGAACTTTGCACACAACGCAGGCATCAAGTACCAGACGCCAGAGGAGTTTTTCCTAGGGGAGAAACCGCGGAGTTTTATCCGAGAATTCGACCTGGCCCACTACCCGCGCGGAGACGCCGAGAACGCAACGTCGGACGGACCCCGCGTATTTGAGAAGACTAACGATCAGGACATTGTCTTATTTTGCGGGCCGCCCGGGGCTGGGAAGAGCTCCTTCTATTGGAAATACCTCAAGCCACTTGGCTATGCCAGGATCAACCAGGACACCCTCAAAACCCGCGACAGGTGCCTCCAGACCGCCAAGGAGCATCTTGGAGAAGGAGACTCCATTGCTATTGGTCTGTCCCCACACCGTTCCCCATTACCCCGTCCGTGCGGCTAATGAGGAGTTCTCGCTCGCAGACAATACCAATGCCGATCCCAGCACTAGGTCTCTCTGGATTGAGGAAGCCAAGAAATTCGGCATCCCCATCCGATGCGTGTGGTTCTCCACGCCGCTGCCGCTGTGCGAGCACAACGATGCCGTCCGCGCGCTGAATGCGTCGATGAACCCGGAATCGAGGCAATCGCTGCCGAAGATGGCCTTCAACGGCTTCGCGTCGCGGTTCAAGGCGCCCCAGCAGAAGGAAGGATTCCAAGACGTTACAGAGGTCCACTTCCAGTTCCTTGGCTCCAAAGAGGAGTACGAAATATGGGGACGGTACTGGGCGTGAGGGGAAGAGCGCAAACATCATGCCATCCCACGCGTTGGACTCCATCAGACAGGACGCGATGTAATGCCGGACGGCCAGCTGTTTGGCTGCCGGGGTGAGACGAAGCGCGAAACCTTGTCCTGAGCCAAACGAAGGTCTCGACCGACAGGGAATCGCCGCTGTGTCTTCTCCGCGGCCCTGGCTTCCCCGTCTCGTGGCCGTCGGAGGGACGCCGCTACCCCGGTCCCAACCACCAGCAATCCCCGTCGACATTGTCATGAACCCGGGGCTCTCCGCACCTCGTGAGCATTCAACCCCAGAGATGACCAAAGATGACCGAAGATGAACCAGGGAGATCCGCTTTTGTGGATTAGTTTCGGGGAACAGAAAAGGAGCCGGGCCGACTCCGTGGCTGCGAGCCTATCCCCATCCCCCCCAACGTGCTGACGCCGGTGCGGTTGGTGGTACTAGAGCGCCATGTGCCTTGTTTATGGAGACAGTCTGCGGGGAATGTGCAGGGGACGAATTCTTTGATCAGGGTGGTGCCGCGTTGGTTATAGCAGGCCAGGAATCTAGTAGGAATAACCGTATTTTATCCTTGACTCGTGAGATGGCACTAGGACAATTGCCGGTTGTCTAGCTGTTGAGGGATTCTGCGACGGATTGACGTGATGTGAGTCGCGATGGTTGCATTTCGACGTGTTGCTGATGTCGTTGACGACCTTGGCAGGCACCCGGGAAGACAATCCACGGCTATTCGCTTCGGAGTATTCCCGCCTCCAATTGCCCTTCGCGCCAAGCTTGAGGCTCAGGTTTGCCTCTTGGCAGGGCTGCAGTTGATGATGTTTTGGCGTGCACAGGGTGGCCACTAGAGGGCGACTAGTGAGATTTCCCCGGCTGGGCGACGGGATCCCGACTGGGAATAAGAGCGCCCGCAACGTTGTATGGCTAAGGGGCGAGAGAAAATTCGAGGATGAAGGGTATGAATGGGAATGAATGGTGGAATTGGATGGGGTTTATGGGTGAATGCGAATGATGATTGCGGCGTGTTGAGGTCCCCTGATTAAAGATGAATAAAAGCCAGACTATGATTTGCAGTTCGCAGCACCGAGTAATTAACACAGAGCGCGACGTCGACTCAACTAGCAACACGGTAGCTCACCGCACCACGCTGAATCTGGCATTCTCTGCCGACGAGATTGCCGCTGTGGACACGGGCACGACAGACACGACGTCGCATGCATCCGTCCTGCACCCTTCATTACTCGCGCGCAGGGCTCCCCTCACGCCAAAAGGTGGGAACGGAAATCTCACGCCGCACCAACAACACAAGTCCCCCAAACTTTTGGGAAATCCGACTACCCCACGATACCCCGAATGGGGAGGGTCCATTGGCACTCGCGGGAAACTTCCGTTTGGAGGGGGGGGAACGATCGTCGGCTTCTTAGACGGTGTGTTGCTGCGAACCCGGGGAGACTCCGCCGGCGAGACGACGATAAATACTCCTCCGGGTCCTCGCCCTTTTGTCTTCCCACCTCATCCTCTCTCTCCCCCGTATACCCCCCTTCTTCTCTGTTTCCCCCCAAGTCCAGCCTGTTCTTTTCACAATGGCCGGAGGAGTCAAGAAGCCCGTCAACATCTTCAGGTTGAAGGAGCTCGGCGAGCCCGAGGGTGCCTTCAACTGGCGCCTGTGGTTCTCCGTCGTCTCCTTCTCGCTGCTCGGCGCCGCGCGTGGTATCGACGAGGGTCTCATCTCCGGAGCCTTCAACTCGGCTGACTTCAAGGCCACCATCAACTATGACTCGTACGACAAGGTCGAGCAGGCCAACATCAAGGCCAATGTGTCCGCCATGGTGCAGATCGGCTCCGTCGGTGGCGCTCTGATGTAAGACGGCTCCTGAGACATCTGCTCGCACATTGTCTAACGCGTGGTAGTGCTTTCGTCATCTGTGATCGCATCGGACGAATCTGGGCTACTCGGTTCCTCTGCATTCTCTGGGCTCTTGGTATTGCCATCTTCATGGCTGGTGGTGTCCACGGTAACCTCGGTGCCATCTACGCCGGTCGCTTCATTGCTGGTCTCGGTGTAGGCCAGACGCCTGTCGTTGGGTAAGTCCGCTGTATAACCCTACTCACGGTCCAGTCTAACATGAACAGTCCTGTATACATCGCCGAGATTGCTCCCGCCTCTATCCGAGGTCTCTGCACCTGCTTCTTCACCGGCGCCGTATACCTCGGCATCGTCCTGGCCTACTTCACCAACTACGGCTGCGCCGTCAACATGTCCGAGCACACGCACAACCGATGGCTGGTGCCCACCAGTCTGCACATCATGATGTCCGGCATCATCCTCATCCTCATGTTCTTCCAGTCCGAGTCGCCGCGCTTCCTGGTCAAGCAGGGCAAGGCCGACGAGGCCGCGCGCGTCATGGCCCGCATCCGCCAGCAGCCCGTCGACGGCGAGTACATCATCGGGGAGATCGCCACCATCCAAAACGCCCTCGACCACGAGCTCGAGGCCACCAAGGGCGTCGGCATGCTCGGCAAGCTCAAGGAGATGTTCCTCGTCCCCAGCAACCTGTACCGCCTCTACCTCAGCAGCATGGTCCAGTTCCTCTCGCAGTGGTCCGGCGCCGGCTCCATCACCCTCTACGCCCCCGACCTGTTCAGCCTGCTCGGCATCACTGGAACCGAGGAGTCGCTGCTCGTCACTGCCGTCTTCGGTATCGTCAAGCTCACCGCCGCCCTGATCTGCGCCCTGTTCCTCGTCGATGTCATCGGCCGCAAGCGGGCTCTTCTCACCGGCATCACCATGCAGACCATCGCCATGCTGTACGTCGCGTCGTTCCTCACCAAGGTGCCCCAGCTGGGTACCGAGGACGGCTTCACGCTTCCCGAGGGCGACATGGGTGCCAGCCGAGGCGCCATCGCCATGATCTACGTGTCCGGCTTCGGCTGGGCGCTGGGCTGGAACTCGATGCAGTACCTGCTCACCGCCGAGCTGTTCCCCCTCCGAATCCGAGCCCTGGCGACCTCGTGGGCCATGACTCTGCACTTTGCCAACCAGTACGGCAACTCGCGCGCCGTCCCCAACATGCTGCTCCCCACCGGCGAGGGCGGCATCTCGCCCAAGGGCACCTTCTGGTGCTTCGCCGCCGTCACCTTCATCGGTGGTATCTGGGTCTGGATCTCGGTTCCCGAGACAAGCGGTCGCAGCCTGGAGAGCATGGACCACCTGTTCGACCTGCCCTGGTACAAGATTGGTCTTTACGGCAACAAGGATGCCGATCAGAAGGACGAGGCCCGGGACGAGAAGCAGCGTGTTGCGGAGGAGGACCACGGCATGGGTCTCGAGGTGGAGGACAAGCGAAGACAGGGTGTCTAAGTGACCGACTCACTCGTCGGTATGAAATGAGCAAGTCTGAACTCAAGAGGTCTAGCCTTTCGCGGCTTGCGATGGGTATTTATACTCAATAGTCAAATAGATGGTTTACGAGCCTAAATGATGCAATGAATTGTCTACGTGAAATACTTGGTCACATTTGGGATGCTGAATATTCGAGTGCAAGTCAATCTATTTGGCGAATCTAAGAGCGACGTCTAAGTTAACTAACAAAGGAAAAACAAAGGAATCACCAATCTCATCTACCAATAATTATCCAGTCTTTCCCAAGTAAGCAAACGAATGAGTATAAAATGTCCAATCGACATACCTCTCGGTCAGTGTCGCCTGATAGGCACGATCCCAGACATTCAGGGCAAAGCCCGTAACATTCTCACTGTGAGGAGCGCAACTCAACAAGCCCCTGTCTTACAGGGATTTCGCCCTCCATCTCATCCCATCCAAAGCCTCAAAGTGCTTCTTGTCTTATATACCCGAACTAGGACTTGTACTCCTTAGGAGTCCAAGAAGCTGACGTCGGGTCAAGTCCGAGAGTCGCCCGAGCGTTATTCTTAGGTGCGTTTCCCTGGTCCGGCAACGGCGTTGGCAGGCTAGTCTGTCGTCGGAGTCGGTCCATGGGTATAAAGCTCAACTGCGGCATGTGGCCAGCCGAAGATGTAAACTTGTGCGCAGCAATGGGAAGACTGGGAGGTTGACTGGTAGGAAACCGGCGAGGACCAACCAGAGGGGGCACGCTGCGTGGGATGGCCTGGGGCGGCAGCATGGAGTTTGGGATCATGCCAACGAGGTGGCCGAAAGACGACGCTTCCTGTGCTTGAACACGAGAGACAGCGCCTTGGTTTGCTGGACCACGAGGAATATAGCCCTGGTTTGCTGGCCCGCGGGGAACAGGGCGAGGACTGCAAGGCCGATTGTAGTCTCGCTGAGCCAAGGGATCTGTGCCACGACGAGACAGCGGTGCGGGGCCAGAGGGCAGATAGATTGGCATCGGCATCACCTCATCATAGTTGCAAGGCACGTCCCTGAGAGGCATCCCATATAGGTTCGACCGTCCTCTGGCAGAACCAGGGAGTCCCGGTGGTGCTGGCGGCCCCGATGGTCCCGCGGGCGTCCCTTGGCCCAGCGGAGTCCCAACGGGAGCCTGGGCGCTGGCGGAATCATCGCAGACGTCCGAAGTAGCAGACAAATTCGCGACGCTCTTGTGCGAACTGTCGTCGTCGGAGTCGTCATCCGCGACCTCATCCGAGGTCCACGCTTGGCGGAGGCCTGACGGGACCTTGAGAGAGGGCGCCTCGGGCTGGTACGGCAGCGTATTTGAGGCGAAGTCGTGGATGTGCTGGTTTAGTGAAGACATGGCGAGAATGGGTTGTCCTGTTGAGATGGATACTTTATAGTTGGCGTAAGCTGAGATGGTGAAGACCCGGTGAAATGCGAGCTGGTGATTTGGAGATCCTGTTTGCATTGCCTAGTCTTATAGGAAGAGGGTTATCTGGAAACATTCTTGTTCAGGAAATTGTTTGAGCCTGTTCTCGTCTTTCACTGTTCACCATTCACCACCGTCAACTACGTCGCTGCCTTGGAACGTTTAGGGGTGAATGCGTCAAACTGAACAAAGGGCAAAAAAGAAGAAAAAAGGAATACAAAGAGATTGTAGTCACTGAATACCTCCGGAACAAGGCGTATGTCCTGGACAAAAGCTGAATTATCACATTTCCTTTGTACTTGACAGCGAATATGGGTGATAGAACATTAGGACTCGCCCTGGACGCCAAAAGTTCAGGCAACGGCTTTGAACAGCGCTGAAAAGACCGGCGCCTCTCAGCAGACGGGGCTATCGAATTGAGAAGAGCTGTCATTCCGTCGTTGTCCCTCCCCGCCGAGTCAACGAGGGGACCCGAGGCCTCGATCGTGTTTTACGAGCCGAGGAGATGGTTGTCGATCATGCTGCGGAAGGCGTTGACCAAAAGGGCTTGAATAGGGGCGAGGAAGTTTCTAGCTGCGCCAGCACTCTATAATGAAAGACGGGTTAGCATCGAGTAAGGGCCGAGGTGAACGACTTTCAGGAGGCACTGCACATTACGTAGTTGATTCCACCTATCTTTGGCACGCGCTCTTCGACCAGTTTCTAAGTCCTTAAGCTTCCCGATGTCGATGTTCCTAATTCCGATGACCATAGATCCTGGACGGGAGGTCGCAATGTCCTTTGCCATTCTCTGAGCCTTGTCGCGTCTGGACAGATACTGCAGCCGTTCGCGCCGAAGCAGACGAGCGATCGTACTTGAGCCGAACAGACCTGGTGCCACTGCAAAAAGGAACTCTGTCATCTAAGATGCAGACGTGAGGTTTAGCCAGTTGTCGTCGCCCGGGGAAAAGGACCTACCAAATAGCCCGTTCCTCCAAGCCTCGGAGAGGAAGTCACGCCGTGGGACAGACATGATGTATGGATGATGCTCTTGAAGATATCAGATACAGCAAGCCGCTCAACAAGGATCTGGGGCGCGAGTCTTGATTATACGCGTAAGGATGGACTGGGACTATTGAATGTTAGTATGTATTGTGTCCTTCTCGGGCGTTTAATGCTGATGATTAAAGAGATCTCTGAAAAGCCTCAATACCTCCGCCACACTCTTCCTGATAAGATCTATGTCTATGGCTGGGTTCTTAGATCGTGGTCGGAGGCCTGAACAAGCGACCAGTTCGATCTTCTGCCAAACCTCGAGGACATTTACTGTGGTCATCCTCCGATGTACTCAAAAACGCTATAAGCCCGCACCGGTAGATAGCGGCTTACCCTTTCTAAACCTTTCGCCCAGTTGCCTTTTGTTAGATACGGTCTGTCTCACATAGGCAAGCCACTTGCGCAGCATCCCCGCTCTCCATGTCATTTGTCAGCTTGAGGCGGGGTTCAATAATGCATGATGGTCGTCATTCCTGCCGTCAAGCAACAGAACACTACATACATCCGAAAACATTAGTTGGAACATGGCTATCGTCACAAACGCACGCGACGCTGAATCAACTGTAACGAGCTTGTTGTCTGTCGATGGCGCTATGACGCCCACGGCTTCTACAGGGGATTCAGCAATACAGGAATGGCTCCGTTCGTCAAGGGTGACTCCAAGCTCATCCTCGAATAATGACTCCCAAAGCGACGCGATCGAGCACCTTGGCTCTCTCAGAGTAACCCGTCTATCCGATCCTCGACCCAGCGACACGTTCCTCATCATCGACAAGTCCCAAAACCGCATCCTGACCTGCCACGACGGGCATCTCCATCTTGAGCACCTAAACACCGACAAGCTAATCTCCAAATGTTCGCAGTGGCTCTGCACCGAAAGGGATGGTTTCAAAGGGTTCAAGAACGTCGCCGGACAAGGCTTTCTGGGCCATGACATCTGGTGGGACTTCTACGCCAAGGTTCCTCACCATAAAGGATGGGAAAGCATTACGCTTAGTAGGCGAGAGGGCGGATACTACTGGATCCAGTGCCTTGACTGGTGGACGCTGTGGCAGGTGTCGGCGCGGAGTGATGGGCGTGGTGTTATTGCGGAGAGAGATGGAGGGACGCTGTGGGAGTTTGCCAAGGTCCATGAGTAGGTCGATTTATTCCCACCTTGGGACCTGCCCTTCAGTGCGCAGCAAAGCCACTGCTTAACTGAATCTAATGAGTGGAGGTGAAAGTTTCGGGATGGCGTGGATCACGAAGGCGCATCAAACGAGACGGACGAAGGTCGGCCGTCGACTGCCCTCTTGTCCTCGACGTGCATGATTACTCGGACTCTCAGAGCATTTTACGCCCCGGGCGGATTGATCATGATGGTGGCAGTGAAACAGTGTCCTTTTCCGATCTCATGTCACGCCACGTCCGTTTCACGTTTCCAAGCAATCCACCATGTCGTCAGCAACTTCAAGCTTGTCATCAATTGTTTTCCAATTAATATCCAACCAAGTCTGAAACAAGTCAACCGTCTTTGCTACAGTCCAGCTCTCCGTAACCATGGTGCAGAACAAAGCTCTCATCTTCAGGAGTATCCCTGTGGGGTCGCCTCGGGAATCAGGGTAGCAAGTAGCTGTAGAGTTGGAATTACATCCGTGCTGTGAAAAAGGTGGCGGCCTCGGCTTACGGTACCGCATTGTCGTGAAAGCGTAGTCGTCAATCCTCTGGGCACGTATTCCAACGAACAGAGGCCTCTGCACTATGCCGGTGGGAGACGAGTTAGTATCGATCAAGGACTGGGTTGAATGGCATGAAGAAGGCTCTGCACATACGTAGTCGATTCCACCTATTTTTGACACGCACTGTTCGACAGCGGTTTTCGAGTCCTCGAACCTCCCAACGTCGACGTTCCTGATCCCGACGACCATGGATGCTGACTTTGATGTTGCAATCGCACTTGAGCCGAATAGATGGTACCACTCCCGCTAGTACAGGAGACAACTGTCATCTAAGACGCAGACGTCAGATTTAGCCAGCTGTTGTTCCCCGGCGGAAAAGAACCAACGGAATGACTCGTTCCTTCTAGCCTCGGAGAAGTCACGTCGTTGGACAGAAATGGTGCATGGACGATGCTCTCCTTGAAGTCATAAGATATGGCCGGCTGCTCAACAAAGACCTGGGGGGGATGTATTTGTCCTGTTGCTACTTCCGTAACGTATCTCTAGCAACTGTACATTCTTACAACTCGTCATAGTTCTTTTCCTTATAGTTCTCTGGTGGTCTGGTGCCTGTGTCCAGAATGTCATGAATTGTCCACCTTGTTCCTTCAGCAGAAGCCCAGTTGTCCACGAGCTGAGTGGGGATCCACGTCCAGTCCAAGAAGCCGCTCTTGTCTCCGTCACGTCCCATCCCGTGATAAACACCATAAAATAGGCCTTTACCCCCTCCAGCGCGTTCCATTTGGGCCATGTCAATCGCTTTCTCCAGAAACTTGTCAAGCTTCAATGGTGTCTTGGTTGAAACATCGCGCCACTCGAAGCCTCCTGGCCCCAACTTGCATTCAACAAGCTGATGGACGTAGGCATGTAATAAGTCATTCTGTACTTCCAGCTGCTGTGCTTCATTGAGGTATCCATCCTCAAGGGCGATGGGGATGCGGTCTATATCCACCTCAAAGCGGCGAAACACGTCATTAAGATCCCGCATTAGGAGTGCTGCCCGGATAGAAGCAAGCAGGTCGACAAAGCAAGGGGAATCGGGAACCTTCATCTTCCCGCGTTCGTGCTTTGCGTACATGTTGAAGTCGTGCATATCTTTGGCGACCATCTTCCAGAGTCCCAAAGCGAGCCAGGTGATGCCTTGAGCTGACATGGGCTTGGTGTACCCCCAGCACCCATCGACAAGCGCCTCCCGTGAATAGGCGTAAATTTCAAAATTGACAAGGGTCTCAAGCCCGACATGCAAAAGCGCAGCGAGCTGAATCTTGGTCCGGTTGACTTTGGCATCGTGATGCCCCGAAGATGAATGCGACACCAGGCAGGCCAGGCGATAGTCGTAGTCCAGTATAGGGAGCACCGCCTGGAAGATGCATGCCTCGACGGGCGGCAGGCGTAGGGACAGACTGGTGAATGGCCGGAGGCAGGCGATAATGCCTTGACAAAACATGCGGTTCGAGATTTCGGAAACCGCAGAGTGATCCCGGGCAAAGCAACTCAAGACATTCTGGTCTATGTTCCAGTCCGACAAGCCAGCTGCGGCACCCAGAAAGCCGCCCAGTTGACTGTTCGCCGCATCCAGGCGGCGACGATGGTGGCCGGCATTGATGAACTCCTCGACGGTATCATGCGCATCAAGGTACACGACCACGTCCTTTGGCGCACAAGTTGTTCGAGTAGCCCAGGAGATCTGCTCCAGCCGCTCGTTTCGTGACGTAAACAACTCCACGTGTGTTGTCTGGCCAGTGACTACGTCGTAGACGTTGTTGACGCTGCGTGATGCGACAAGGATGTGCACCATGTCAAAGCCTTCGACGAGGCACGGGGCACGGAACCCTTGCCTCAGATAGACGAATTGAAATTGTTCGCCACCGTAGGTGACAGCATCTTGAAGGGAATTTGGTGTTCCATACGGTGAGGGGATGTAGTCGATCCAACGCGCTACGGCAGGGTCGCTCAGTTCGACCACGCTTTGTATGGCATGGAGGCATTCAGCTGGTTGATAACAGAGGACGATGTGCTTGACACTTGCCTCGGTGGCCTCCATTTTCCCCCAAAGATCGAAACACATGCCACCGCCAGAGGCGACGATTGAGCACCCTTTGGCTGCTTCATCGGCGTCCCTCAAGTCAAACAAACTGGCCGTGGGTGCTGCGTACTTCTTGAGGGTGAGGCAAACCTCCGAGGCCTGATCCTCCGGGGACATGGTCAAAACCCGAACAGCGGAGCCGGGTCGTTGCGAAATGTCCATGGCCCAGTGGATCGTGGCCACAGCTGCCAGTGCGCAATCTGCCGGCATCTGCGGCTCGATGGAGAGGACGACAAGGAGTTTGTCGGGCAAAACATTGTTCTCGGCCCAGCCTTGTGGCTGCTGCATCTGCTTCCACACCCCAGGCCCTCTGCCTTTGTCTGCTCGGTTCTTCTGTAGCACGCGGAGGAACTCAGAGTAGTCCTGGACAACCGGTGCGTGTTGGGAACCGTCCTCCCCAAGGCCATTGACAACGGCAACGTCGCTCTGAAGCTCGGTTCCAACAAAGAAAACTCGACCGCAGGTCGGAGTGAGGCGTTCAGAGATCTGCTTCCAGATCTTGGGAGCGATGAAGTCTCGGTGGGAGACGCGAAGGTGACCAAAGGCGACTGCATCGGTGGTGGTCGCCCAGCGCGAGATGGCTTCGAGAGCCTCGTTCGTGGTGGAAGATTCCTGCATCCTGCTGCGCAAAGTTAGCGTTGTGATGATGTACCCTGATGGTACTCTTACAGACAAGAACGCGATGGCAGCAAACGATACGGCGAGATAATGTTGCGAGGATGAAGCGAGATGTATTGGAAGGAAATGTGTAGGCAGTAGTTCAAGGTGCGATGCAGGTTTGCCAGCTGCCTCGCACTTTGACTGTCTCGCACCTTAACTTTTCGGTTAGGTTGCCTTTGAATGTCCTGACAAAAATTCTCTTTGTCTACAAACACACACTCACGCACCCACACGCTCAACTCTGACAGCCACAGCATCACTACCATCCACACACATACATACACACACACCCACACACACACTTTCTCTTTGTCTCTCTCTCTCTTCGTCCCTCTCTCTCTTTGTATCTCTCTCTCTCTCCCTCTCTCTCCCTCTCTCTCCCTCTCTCTCCCTCTCTCTCCCTCTCTCTCCCTCTC
>WPDF01000289.1:0-77383 GCA_019137265.1 Neonectria coccinea
GGGGACAACCCCCCCCCCCCCCCCCCCCCCACGTTTTTCCTTTCTGGTGCGGTGTGGGCCGGCACTCACCGAACTCGGTGGTGCTTGAGGGTGATCGGCGCTAAACCCGAGTGAGGGCAGAGATCAATCAGCCCATTCCCGGCATGACGGGAAGCGTTCCTGTGTGGAAGTGGACTTGGATCGTGGAGGGTAGAGCGTGATCTAGCAGTTCGTCGATGGAGTGGAGTTTGACAACTTTGGCATTTGCTGGGTTAGCTTATTTAATGTTGAAGTTGTCCATCACTCAGTCCACTCTACTCAAACTGAGGGTCGTGGTTTACATACTCAGGAACTTCAGCACCAGCCTCACCATCATTAGGAGTACTATTCATATGAATTATTTAGTGAGTCAACCTCCGATTTATAATATCCCCCCTGAACTGCCCTCAAGCCTCGAATAGCTTGATATTATCCCTCTAATTCGTTACCGACCAGATAATACAGGGTAGCCGAATTCCTTGGCGCCGCTCCTGACATTTCCACCCCCGGTTGAGGCTCCGTCGCCATGACCATCAGCACAACACGTAGTTGGCGGAAGAAACACCATCCGAGACAAGCCCCCACCTTGCGCCCTGATACAAACACGGAGGCGATGATGCACTCACTGGCTCTGCTGAGTCGGATCTACGTCTTACGTGGGCAGCTTTCCCAGTTGCTAATATTAGACCGACAACTTATACGGGACACCTCACCAGCAACTCATGGCATAATTCCTTCAGGGCACAGTTCACGCCTTTGCAGCCTTTCCTGGCACAGAAACAAAACCCATCATGAATCACAAACGAGCACGTTTCAGAAGACGAATCAGAATAAAATAAAACACCCCCGGTTCACGGACCGCTGAGCAAGTTTCAGTCCCTGCCCGGTGGCTGGGGCGGCGGCCTCTAAACTCGGCCGGGCTACGCTTTGCCGCTCCGGCCGACGGCCCCAATTGCGCAATTATCGCGGGCCAGCCACTCCCCGCCGCATTATTAATTGTCGAGCGCATTCCGCCATCAGCAAGCCATCAGTCATCAACCAACCTGCGCATTCAACTGTACAAAAAGGACACGACGACAACTTCTAAACGTCCCGATACTCACTCGCCCTTCGAACTCTCCCCAGCCAGCCTCACCGATAGATACCCCGCCATTTCCACTCCGCCACACGTTAAAACAACAGACACCATGTCCGAGTCGCACACCTACGAGTTCAACGTCGCCATGAGCTGCGGCGGCTGCTCTGGCGCCATCGACCGCGTGCTCAAGAAGCTCGATGGTGAGTTCTTCCAATGCACAATATCCTCGATAGCCTCCTTGCTACGAGGAGTTGGCCATCTTGGCCTTTGTCCGTGGCTCCAGCTGACTCTTTACCCCGCGCGTTTGCAGGCGTCGACAGCTACGAAGTCTCCCTCGAGAACCAAACCGCAAAGGTCGTCACCGGCCTACCCTACGAGACTGTCCTGGCCAAGATCGCTAAGACGGGCAAGAAGGTCAACTCGGCCAAGGCGGATGGTGTCGAGAAGTCGGTCGAGGTCCCCGCCATTGCTTGAGCAATCTTCAGAACGAGGCGAATCGAGCCGAAGCCAGAAATACGTATTTGCAAGCATTTGTTAGTTTTGACTGAGCACTGGGAACGTTTTGGTGTTTTAGGCCAAGGGAAGCGCAGGGAACGACACTCTGATTTCGAGATAAAAATATACTCAACGTCCACCACATTTTGTACTGGCTCGTTTGTTTGTTTGTTTCGTGTAGTTGGTACCGGTACTGTAGAGATGTAAGACGTCGACTCCGGGAGTTGGCGGGCCGTTCCTTTATCTAGATATCTCGTTGCTCGCCGTGGGCTGCGCTTTGGCGACCCTTGCTCGTACGCGGCACCGGCGTCTTTAGGGCTGGCTGTAACAAGGTCATCCTGGGACAATCGTCTCAAGATGCACCCGCCTGGCGTTTCGACAAAGCAAATAACTTCCCACCGGACATGTAATGCCATATGCCACACTCATTGAACTGAACGGTTGGTGGAAGGAAGTCGCTGCGAGAAGAAAGTTGGTGTGTAAGACAGGTTACGAGAAGAAGAAGAAGAGGAAACAGGAGAGAAACGAGAGAAACGAGAGACACCGTCGGCGACTGGTAGACGTAAGAGCAAGAACAACCTGAGAACACGCCCGAGAAAAAAAACCCAACGGACCCCGCGTTATGCCTCGGGAATGAGGATGATCAACTCGGCTGAGCAACCAGGTCATGGTGCGAGCCTGCGAGGAGACAACCCCACAAATGGGCTGAGACAGGACAAAGACGGCGGATTTCTCTGCACCGCTGGTGCCGCCGTGTCAGAATAAATCATCATCGTCATGTGTTGAAACTTGCGTTGTTTCCTGGAGAGCGACCGACGCCTCTTCCTCGTCCCCGAGGGAGTGGTATCCACCCTCCATCAGACAAAGAAATTGGAGCACCCAGCTTAGGTAGCCATGTGCTGTACTCCGTACCCTGTAGCCGGATAGAGAGCTAGCAGACATGAGCGGCCAACCTGGGTAAGCCGGAGAAGCCATCATGACGGCGGACTGAAGCTCTGGACGTACGGAAAAGGTGCGATTTGACGCCCCTTCCCCGGCCCCCCCGGAGAAATCAGAAAAAAAGCCTCGATGACTTGCGACTCGAGTCCAACATCCCCGGGCGCCCCAACTGACGTCGAGTCCGGGGCCCCGTATCACGGACGGCGCCGGCAGGAGGGAATATGCGTCGGGGCGCTGGCTCGTGCTGGGGCTTTTGCTGGGGGGCGTCAAATGCGGGGAAGACAATTGCGGCTCATGCAAGTCAAACAGCGGAGCCGCAGTGGGACTCTCTTAGCAGAGGCACTACCAAGCAACGCCAACAGGGGCCAAGCAGGGATGGGCTTGGACACTTGGATGCCGGCTCCCATGATCCCTCCAAGCTAAGCGCGGGCTGGCCACGCTGCGTGCACTAATCAAGCCCCAAAAACAACGACGACGACCGAGAGGCAATGAATGGGCGGTGATGTGTGCCAATTCCACGTCTCCGTATGGCCTTTGGCCCAGGGAAACAACGTCAGAAGGATGCTTGGCCCTGGCCCCGGCCCCGGCCCATCTAAGCCCGGCCCATCGTTCCACTTCGGAGACACCCCCCAGACTGCACGCGGCTTGAGATTGAGTCGTGAGGGGAAACGAACAGGTAACTATTCGTACTTGCCCTGGAATGGGACCCACGGACGTCGCAGTCCAGAGGGGAGACAGATCCCCCTTCCAGTCCGGGGAGAGAGAACGCATCGGGCTGAAGGGAAAGGGAATAAGATGGATCCTCAACAATCTGGATGGAAGTCGGACGTTACCACGGGGAGCCAGGTTCACAACACCCAATCAAGGTGTCGTCCAGGGATGGGGACTTGAAGACAAGAGGACCAAACTGGAGAGCCTGGAGTGCATCTCGCATCAGACCCTTGAGGCGAAACCAGGCACACGCTGGCCGAAACTCTCCCCAGAGACCACGACCCTGTCCCTTCTCAACCAGGCGTTTACACAGGTCTTCGCAGTGGGCCTATCTGTGTAAGTGGCCCGCCGTCCATCTGAGTTGGAGATCAGATTCTGGGGGTGCACGGAGCCATTCAGAGCGACGGCTTCCCGCCCACCCGAGCGAGCTGACAGATGGAGAGATGGAGTCTAAGGCAGCCATCCTGCTCAACGAGGCAAGTTTGGACGATCTCTTGCCCAATAGCCAGGGCCCTCGGAGAAGCTTGACAGTCATCTGACCACAGCCGAGTACTTTTGGCGCCGTCCGACGAGCCTCTTCGAATCTTTCCCATCTCCCCCGTCCCCAAGATGGAGATTGAGGCGCCCCCCTGGTATGTACCCGCAGTCCACAGGTACCTGAGCCCTGTGCTCGTTAGTCGCCGTCCTAGGTCATGGGCCATGGTACATTGCTCTAGATCTGAGGTCGATCTTGAACAAGACTGGGGCTAACCCCCAAAAAGCTGTCTCACCATCGGCCCTGACCCGCTACCACCTGTGGCAACATTCTGCACCAACAGCTTCTTTTTTGGAGACAGCCCCGTTGTCCCAGAGAAGGCAACAATTCAAAGGAGATCTGCGAGAGTCAGGAAAACCCTTTACTCCGTACTCCATAGTACACTACTGTACGTGGTAGTCCGCAGCAAAGCAACAGGTGGCAGGTAGTTGGGGCTGTCGAGTCAAGCACAAGCACGGCTTGCCTGGTGCCAATTGACTGGTTGAACTCCCCCGCATTTGCTTCCAAGTCTCCGCCCAACCGGCTGGGACCACCCTTGGAACCCCAGGACGGGTCCCCGCGGGCGTAGAGAGCCGGCGTGCTGTGTCTGGTGCAAAAGTCTGTTGTTGGGGGGATGCACTTTGTCGACTCGCGGCCCCGAGCAAGTCCGTGAAACGCGTGGTTGTAGTGTATGTACTGTTAGCAGCGCAGCGCTACGCTGTCTGTAGCATTCGTAGCGGTTGGTGATGGAGATGATGGTGTCCAGCCCCCCTGGTCGTCGCCCGTCCGTGGCCACCACCCCTTCCCAGTGCGGGGAAATCAGCGAGATGCCTTCGACGGAAATCTCGTCGACGCCTGGCCGTGGGCTCGCGTGTCCGCCCAAGCTCCACCCCTGCAGGGCAACCTTACCACGGTCGGCGCGCTTTCTGGGGACCTTGGACCTCGTGCTGGACGAAGGCGCACAATCCAGAAGCTCCCTTCGAGCGAGACAAGTCGAATTCGAACAAGGCGCGGTCTAGCGTTGTTGCCGGCGAAAGGGAGGGATGTGTCGTTCTCTCCACGCGTGGAAACCCTGCGTGGTACCTAGTCTAAGGAGTAATGTACAGTCGTACTGATCAATGGGCGGTGGAACGGACGGGAGGGCGGGGTTGACTCATGGGACACGACAGCGGCGACGACGTTAACGGCAGTGCACCAGACGGACGACGTTGCTGGCACGACGACAATTGAGGCGCAGGGCGACAGATGCTTGGCTTGACACCAATCAAGCGGCGGATGGAGAGAGATGCGGGTGCGGATGCGGACTTGATCCCCAGCCCGTGCGTGCGTGGGCCTGCGTAATAAGGCAGTATTCCAGACGATTGAATGCGGGAAGGACGAACATGGAGGCTTCCAACGCAGTGGGTATTGGTGTTTCTTTCCTTTTTCCACACGCACCGTAGACGACAGCTCACAGGTTCTCAATTGAGCTATTGTTTTCGGACAGAACTGGAAGATTCCAACCCAGAACCAAAATGGAAGCATCGACTTTGGAGGTGGGAGCATGGCAACACTCAATAGTGTACGGGGGCATTCAGGCCGAGCTCGGCGCCGAATAACGCGAGGGACGACTAACACGAGACACTGGCATGCACACCCATTGCCTTTGACTTCCAACACCGGCCAGTAGTTTTCTGGTAACGACCCCAAGGCCAGGCGCAGTAGCCCAGCGGAGACACACTTGCTTAGGCACGGAGCCGATGCTATTACCTACCAGCAAGCCACTGAAGACTCCGAGCCTCGTGTCGTGGGACTTCCCTTGGAGCTGCTAGGTTTTATTAGTGGCTTTGGGAGAGCTCGATTGCGCTGTAGCAAGACACCTAAAGCAGCGCTCCCTCCCCGGGGCCCGGCGCCAGTATCTCACCTCACCAACGCTTGGAAGAAAAAAAATTAAAAAAATTGGTATGCTGTGTATGACGACGACGATGAAGTCGATCCACGAGAGTGGCGGTATCCATCTCACTCTCTCCACTTTTGCAAAGGATGTCGGCGGCGATGGATTCTCTCATGATTTCGGTGTACTAGCCGGTATCTACTCTGGTAAGGTCGGGTGCTTCTCTTTTCGGGCAAAAACTGGCCCCCAAGCATCCCGTTTTCAGGTACAGGAGATCGAAGCGAATGCTGTCGGTGAACGGGGGGCAGCGATGCCAGGCCGGTGGTCGCCGGCCGGCAGGGCAGGGCGGTTCGATGATGCCCAGATAGTCTAGAGAACGAGCAAAATAGGTCACTTATTCCCACATCCAGCACCCGGACCAATTAGTCGCTCAATCCGTGCCGCAATACACACCTGAGCTGTGCACAGATGTAGACGCAATAGGGCGGGAATCAGGATGCCCCTGATACGATAGTTCCCCCCTCCTCCGCGGCTCAGGTTATTGCTCGATCGTCAACGGCTTCCTGGTCACGGACGACGGAGATGCGGATGCAGGTATCTTTTTCTAGGAGGTACCAAGGACTGCTATTGCCAGAAATTCGCGCTAGGTGTAGCAGATCCACGACCCAGGAAGAGGAGAAATGGATGAGGAGGCTGTAAGTATGGGCACTAAAACTGGTACGAAGGAGGAGGAGGAGGAGGAGTGTTGGTGAGGGGAAAGCTGGGAGCGGGGGTAGCGTCCGGACTACGAAGTCCATGTTTTCCAGGGCTGGTACGTACTGGAGGATCCCTGAGCTCCATGAGGATGAGGCGCTGGCGCACTCCACCTCCACCCACCAACGACGCCACTGCACTGCACCCACCACACACACACTCTCTCTGGACATGCTACGACACGCACACACACCTACACACACATCTCGACTCGACTCGGACTCGACTCGAGAGACACTCACTCACCACGCCCAACGCAATGCGGATCCCCCCATGCAGCCGAAGTGGCTCCCCCCTCCCTTGGCCCTGTCTGGGTTGCGTAGCGTAGCGTACCTTGGCCCACGCTCGCATCCAGAAGCCCATCCGTCCATCCATCCATCCCTGTCCGGTGGCCCATCATACCACGGTCCACGGCGGACACAGGACTGTACTCAAGTCAAGCTTCCTTCCCCCGGATCGCCCTGTCAAACATCTATATAAACTCTTGTTCCGCCGCTTCCAGTCTGGGTTTTCTTTTCCTCTCCAGACTCATCAGCCTCATCAACTCTCAAGCAACTCTTCCAACACTCCCAGCCTCCACCTCCCAACTACCAATCCGTCTTCCACGACAACAACTTTTTGATACTCCTCAACAACCAACAAAATGGCCGCTCCTCAGGTTCCTTCCGTTCAGTGGGCTCAGGTTATCGAGAAGTCCGGTGGTCGTACGTCATCCTCCTTTCTTCAACATGCCCTCATTGCCATTCCAATTCCCATTCCATCCCATTTCCATTCCCATTCCCATCCTTTTCCCCATAATCCACCATTTCCCCCGTTTGCAGCTCCCGCACCCCGCGGCCGAGTCCCACTCACCCACACAAACTACAACCCCCCCACCGTTCGTTCGCATTCAGACCCCCGAATCTTTATACTGACCTCGTTTCTTCCCACCAGCCACCGAGTACAAGCAGGTTCCCGTCCAGAAGCCCGGCCCCGATGAGGTCCTCATCAACATCAAGTACTCCGGCGTCTGCCACACCGATCTCCACGCCATGATGGGCGACTGGCCCCTCGACACCAAGCTGCCTCTCATCGGTGGCCACGAGGGTGCCGGCGTCGTCGTCGCCAAGGGCGAGCTTGTTCAGGATATCGAGATCGGCGACTACGCCGGCGTCAAGTGGCTCAACGGCTCTTGCCTGAGCTGCAGCTACTGCCAGGCCTCCGACGAGCCCCTCTGCGCCAAGGCTCTCCTCTCCGGATACACCGTCGACGGCTCTTTCCAGCAGTACGCCATCGCCAAGGCCCTCCACGTTGCCCGCATCCCCAAGGAGTGTGACCTCGAGGCCATCTCCCCCATTCTCTGCGCCGGTATCACCGTCTACAAGGGTCTCAAGGAGTCCGGTGCCCGCGCCGGACAGTGGGTCGCCATTGTCGGTGCCGGTGGTGGTCTCGGCTCCATCGCTCTCCAGTACGCCAAGGCCATGGGCCTGCACACCATTGCCATCGACGGCGGTGACGAGAAGCGCGACCTGTGCAAGAAGCTCGGCGCCAGCGTCTTCGTCGACTTCATGACCTCCAAGAACCTCGTCGCCGAGGTCAAGGCTGCCTCCCCCGACGGCCTCGGCCCCAACGCCGTCCTCCTCGTCGCTGTCAGCGAGAAGCCCTTCCAGCAGGCTACCCAGTACGTCCGCTCGCGCGGTACCGTCGTCTGCATTGGCCTCCCCGCCAACGCCAGCATCTCCGCCCCGGTCTTCGACACCGTCATCCGCATGATCAACATCAAGGGCAGCTACGTCGGCAACCGAGCCGACTCGGCCGAGGCCATTGAGTTCTACCGCCGCGGCCTCATCACTGTCCCCTTCAAGACGATTGGCCTCAGCGAGCTCCAGTCTGCCTACGAACTTATGAAGAAGGGTGCCATCGCCGGCCGCATCGTCGTCGACACCAGCCGATAAGCGTCTCGCATCAATGCGCTGTGCAAACACACGGGAGGCGAACCGCGCCGCGGGCCCCCGATGCTGAGAGGAGTTAGGGTGTGAGCTGTTTTGGACTTTGGCGGCGGTGTTGAGTGAAGTGGCCAGATTGGAACATTGGTTTACCTTTTTGTATTAGGCCGTGGTTACGGATATGAGTATCACAGAATCAAATCTAACGGAACTAAGTTTCCGAAGTTTTCAGAACCTTTTCTTTGCTCAATTGCCTATAATCTTTTTTTTACATGACTGCCTTTCTACTCAATTGGAACTTATAGACCCAATGCCTTTTTGCTTGGATCTTTGACAATGGCGAGAGCCAGGCTCTCACACCTCGCGGACTGGTTCCCAGGTCGTCTTAGCTGACTTACACGGCCCCCGCACAAAGCTTTCATCTGCACCTAAAAGACATCTCTTTTGACGGCGTTTCTGCTTGTTCCCGAGCGTGCTAACTTGACAGCTGGACATTTGATGCGTGCGGGGAAATGATTTTGGATTGCATTTTAACTACCTTTAAAAAAACTTCTTCGCCGCCTCCTCTTAATTCCATTGCCAATTATCTAGACACTGTCTTTTAAGATTTCGCGACTCGGCTTCTCCCTTTCCCACCAACCGCGAGGTGTCTAGAAAACACCCGCTCCCGCCCCGCGAGACTCGAGAGATGCAGCACTGATGGACCCTTGAAGTTTAAGATTCTTAGGCCTAGGTTTAGAAAGGATCTTGGTCCATTTCATGAGCCGAGAGCTACTTTAAGCACCACCAGGCCCACCTAGCAGAGCGAATCTCCGCACAATGCTCGGGCCGTATTCTTGGTACTGTAGTTTTTGTCAGCTTTGGTGCCTGGTAATCAAGTCCCACATGTTGTACTCACCTCCGCCTTGGTGTGGCAATAGGATCGGAACTCAGGCGTCTGACCGAGCAGACTGCCACCAAACCAGGGGCCGTGTCGCTGCCTCTTGTGCGTAATGACCTGGACGTCCAGGCCGCCGCTTCGAGCACCACCGCTGCGGACCTCGCTAGCCCGGATCCTGGCGTCGACTAGCTGCTTAATGTCTCGCTGTAATCGACGACCGAAATCCTTGTACAGCGTGCTTCCACCAGACAGCACAATGTTCTTGTAGAGGCCTCGTCGGACATCAATAGGCGATTGCTGAATGACACCATCGACAACCGTGGGGAGAGGAGTCAAAAAGTCGGAGCTGTAGATTTCGGGGTTGAAAAAGATCTCGGGGGCCAGGAATCGCTCGTATCCAACGTCAACACTGACCTGGCGGCCGTTGGGGTGCGTCACGACGTGCTTGGCAAATCGGCTTCGGTCGCGGTCGTACTTGCCGAACTCCTTGACAATATCAGGACACACATAACAGTACTCCTCCTTGATCTCCTGGGCAGTCTTGAGCGACGAGTCTGCCTCACCGCGATCTCGGAGCAGGGACTGGACGAAGTAGGTGATGTCTCGACCGGCGATGGGAATTGACTTGATGGAGGATCCAATGACGTAGCCTTCGGCGACCGGGATGACGTGGGTTACTCCGTCACCGGAATCAATGACAGTTCCGGTTAGGGAGCGATCCTGGACTTTGGAGGACGTCCACGAAGCAGCCAGAGCTAGCACAGCCTGAACAGCAATGTACATGCCTGCGCAGTTGAAGGACTCGAAAAAGATCTCGGCGGTGTTCTCGCGGTTCTCCGGGGGGTTTAGGGGCTATCAAAGTTAACGAATTGTCCCCAATCCGGCATAAAGCAGCAATGGAGAGCTTACTGGTTCGGTGAGTAGGAAGTAGTGGTCTTCAGGCTCAACTCGAAGGTACTTGAAGATGGAGTTTGACCAGAAGCGTTCCATGTGATCCTAGAGGCGGTCAGCCATGAATCGTTCTCGCAAGTCGCAAGCATCATACCCAATTCTCGATTTGACCGTGTCGGATGGGATAATGAAGGCCGTAACCTAATCCGTCAGCTCTACAGTTCCGCCCAGGCGAACAGCTTCCACCTACCCGGACCTCCCGAAGCAGCGATAGCCTCATCACCAATGAAGAAGTCGAGATCCTCGGTGCCTCGCTTCGAGCTCAGATGATTGCCAGAACCAGCACCACCGGTGAGGAAAGAGGGCTTGTTGGCAACGGAGGGCCGTCCAGAGCCAGAGCCTCCGGAGCCGCCAGTTGGCCCCTTGGTTGCGATCGCGGTCGGGAAGACGAAGGAGGGAGAGTCGTTGCCGGCAAAACCTGTGGCTCGAGGGTTAATAGAGCAGTTCCGGGGGAACCGTGGCAATCGGAGCCATCGAGACCATCGGGAGGTGCGACGGACCTAGCTTGGAGAAACCCGTGCCGCTGGTGAGCTGAGGTTAGCTGTCGTCGTCAGTGCGGGGGTTGGAATTCGGAGGCTCACTTGTCCATGACAACGGCGGGAGTTTGGTTGGCCATGATGGAAGGAGGGAGTCGGCCGATGCGCGACAAGACAGCTGGGAATGGGAGAGGGACAAGGGATTCGTGGAGGAGCCGCGCGAGCAGGATGCGAGGGCGGCGGTAGCGATGGCGGCGGTGGACGTTGGGGATTACGTTTAGGTGCCTGGCTGCGAAGCTCCCAGCAGTGGCATCGGACTATGCGGCTGGAGGAGTGGCTGTGGACTCGTGGAGTGGTGGATTGGCCCCGCCAAGGTGCGGCTGTGCTGGCTGGCCCGCCGCCTTTTTGATGCAATTAACGGGGTGATTGATAGGAGGTGCCTTGGAGGTGATTTGCGACGTCATCTCAACATCCCGCGACTTAATTAGTGCCAAGGAGCCTTGGGCGTTGTTGCTGTCGACTCCTGGCTGGAACTGTTCTGACTTACCGTAGCTCTAGGTGAATAAGACCGGCAAGGCGAGTTCCTACAGTTTTCAATATTGTAAATCCGCGTCATACATATTGTTGCGTCTCGGGAGTTTCTCTCCCGGCCTTGTTGAGCTCGTCGGGAAGTTGCATCTAGCTGCCCCGACCCAGCTTGAGTCGTCTGGTAACCGGGCCTTTGGTTGTAAAGCCCTTCTTCGCTCCGTCGCAGGTTCCTTACAGCTGCACCTCTTCGTCAGGCAGTCACGCAACGTGCGCCTCGATTGGTTGCTTCCGACAGGCTAAATCTCAACGTTTGCTGCTTCAAATCGGACCTTGACTTGAATTCTTCTTCCTCCGTCTTCTTCTTCCTCCGTCAACAGGTCGGGCAATCGTCTCAGCCCACCCGCCCGACTTCCCTCCAGTCTTTCGTTTTGTCCGTTGCCCGGTTGCATCATTATCTGCTATACTCCACTCCGTCCTTGCATCAACTCATGAATCCAGGCCAAGTATGACCTACACCCTCAATGGAGAGTCCTTCTCCATGTCAGGGAGCTCTCCTCACGGTGCCGATGGCGCTCTCGACCGCATGCTCCGCCTCGGGCAGAAACCCAAGTGCACTCCGGCCATCTTCGTTCACGCCGGTGCCGGCTTCCACAGCCACCAGAACGAGCACGTCCATCTGCAGGCCTGCGTTGCGTGAGTGGCTTGCTAAATCTTCTCACCCTGCCATCTCGTTAACGGAACCAGTGCCGCCGAGATGGGAATGAAGTTCTTGAAGGCTGGATCTACTGCCACCGAAGCCATCGAGGCCGCCCTACGCATCCTTGAGGACAAAGAGATCACCAACGCCGGCTACGGGTCAAACCTTTCCATCGATGGAACTGTCGAATGCGACGCCACAATCGTCGATTACCTCGGCCGCAGTGGTGCATGCGGTGCCGTTCCGAGTTGGTCAACCTCCTACTACGGTAGAAGCCGCATTCGTTGCTTACACTCCAGTAGATATTCGGAATCCCATCTCGCTCGCCAAGCTCATTCTGGACACCAGCAACAAGCCACTCAGTCTCCGACGTGTTCCCCCCAGCGCCTTGGTCGGGGAGGGCGCCAAGGCTTTCGCCGAAGAACATGGCTTAATAACGTGCCCTAATGAATACATGATTTCCAAGAACGCCCGGGACCGCTTTCTCCGCTGGCAAGACGACCTGAAGCGAGCCGAGCTGAAGCCAAAAGAAAACAAGATAGCCCAGAATGCGAGTCAGGGGAATCCAGGGTGCGTCCCTTGCCAATACGACACCGCAACGCCACCAGAGACACGTCGACCTTTTCCACGGGACCACACAGCAGCAATCATGGCTGGCACATGGAATGAGGGACAAACGGACTCGCCAGGCATGGAATCTCCAGCACCTGATCTGCCGAACGCATCGGAGGCTCCGGTGACCACCGGCTACTTTCGTGTCGTTGGGTCCTCGGCCCCAACCCTAGGCCGATCGTCAGTGCGAGCTTCCCCCGAAAAGTCCTCTCTATACTCAGCTGCGGCCACGAGAGGCCTCAAAAGCGATTCCCCGCCACCCTTTCGTCCTAAATCACGCCTAAAAAGGACCGAAACAAGTGGTCAAGAGCCGAAGAAAGATGAACCGGATATGAAATCAGAAGCGGACTCCCATGGAAAACACCACCAGCATGTGCCACATAGAGATGGCTCTGCGTCACCACAGGTTGGGAACCACACGGCATTTAACGACAGCAATACCCATCAGACACACACAAGTCCTCGTGGGGTTAAGCGACCTGTCAGTCCAGGCGAAAAAGACGAAGTCAAACGTCGAAATAAGAAAGAGCCTTTTGATCCCGGCACTGAAGACGAGGACTTTATCACGGATACTATTGGTGCGATTGCGGTGGACGAAAACGGCCAGATTGCAGCCGGATCATCCTCAGGGGGGATTGGGATGAAGCACCGAGGCCGGTTGGGACCGGCAGCCTTGGTCGGTGTGGGCACCGCAATCGTACCCTGTGACGACAACGATGAGGATCAAGTCACTGTCGGGGCTGTCACCAGTGGGACAGGGGAACACATGGCCACCACAATGGCTTCGCAAAGGTGTGCCGAGAGAATCTACCACGGAACACGTCGTGGCCGAGGAGGAGCTGACATCCAAGACGATGACGAGGACGCCATCATGGAATCCTTCATCGCGGATGACTTCATGAACCACCCGGGTGTCAAGAACTGCCACTCGGCCGGCGCCATCGGAATAATGGTGGTCAAGAAGTGCCGCACAGGGTACTACTTCTACTTTGCGCACAACACCGACTCCTTTGCACTCGCGTCGATGGGCGGTTCGGAGCGGGAGCCTCGTTGCACCATGTCTCGACTCCCAGAAGGTGCTAAGATTGCCAAAGGTGGGCGAAAGGTCCGGCTTGATTAACCTTGTGTCGATCCTTGGGATACCCATGCCTATGATAATATGATGCCCGAGGAGTGGAAAATGGGACCCGTTTCTCTTCAGGCACGGCATGCGTAGTTGTTAGGTCCTTGGAACCAGGAAGACTGTGCGGTTGCTGGGAGTAAAACCGTTTGTAAGTTAGTATAGACAGACAGCAGTGATATTCTCTATCCCTATGAGTGCATTACGTATCTTATTTGATTTCGGAGTTTTCTTTTCAAACGGTGAGTGTTAGCCTTCACACATGGTTCCGCACATGGTTCAGGTCATGACTGTGAGGCATTGGAAACGGAAATGGGCTCAAAGAGCGCGTTGGTATCGTATATTCTATTGTAGAAGCCACGCGTTTCCCTCGTTCTTGGCTTCAACCAAGGTATCCATTACACAGAGGCATCTAATACTAAATGACCGGGCCTGGGTCCCAGGTAGGTTGACCGATTTTCTTCGCTTTTCAGCAAGAGTCGTAGTCTGTTGAAGCCACTTTTAGAGGGCATTGCGTATGTTCATCCGTCTCTTTCGAGGTGAGTCCCTTTCATTACGCCAATCCGACAGCCATCTTCTTTCTGTATCTGGAACAAGCAAGTCAGGATGCCTCCCTTCGCTTCCCTCTGATATCTCACTCTGGAGGAAGGCGTTTTATGGCGTATAAAAATGGTGGGCGCGAGCTTCTAAATGGTGTATGCCACCCCACTAGATTCTCCAGCCGTGTTATGGGATGATGGTGTGTGAATCGTTGGCCCTAAGGACGAGGCGTCCCAGTTGCACTTCCAGTCTCCTCGCGTGAGTTGCCATTGACGATGCGTCTCTTCTTCTTCTTCTTCCGGGGAACGACGGCGGGCTTAGCGCCATAGTTGCCTAGTGCGAGTTTGGTCCCGCATGTCAAACACTCGGCGTCTTCGGGCAGCTCGCAGAAGATGCTGAGGCAAATGGAGCAGACGAAGCCGGTGTCTACAACGCGCCCGTGGCAGAAACACGCCGCACGGAAGTCGACTGTGTCATGTGTGGGCGCGATGAGGGACTCACGGGCCTCGGTATCGGCCATGAGGCCAAACATGAGGTAGGTCAACAGCCCCTGGGGATGGGTGGCGGCGAGAAAGGTCCCGCCGGTGTTGAAGCACGCCTGCTGGAGGAAGGTCGGGTCGCCAGAGATTGAGAGGGTGTCGATGACGACCTGGGCGTGGGCGGCGGCGAAGACAGCGTTCATGGTAGGGATGTACTGGGAGGGTTCCGAGTCGGAGACGGAGATGACGAGGACGCGGCCTCGGAGGCTAGGCGGTGCGTTGGAGGCATTGGCCTTGCGGCTATCCTCGAGGTTGGCGACCGGCGAGCACAGAGCTTGCGCAGCCTTGTTGATGTGGCAGAGGGCCAGCGTAAGGGCACCGGAGAGTTGCGTCGTGGTCGCAGCCAGGTCGGCCTCGGAGGTCTTGTCGACAAGCTTGCGGACGGCGGCGAGGACGGCAGCCTCGATTCTGGCGAAGTGGGCGTACTTGTTCGCCGAAGTCGGGGCTGGCTGGGACGCATCCTGCATGGAAAGATCGCCAGATTCATCGGTGACGGCGGCAGTCCTAGGTCTAGGACGAGGAGGCTCGGGGTAGAGCCAGACGGCGCGATCGAGGTGGGCGGCGATGAGGGCGACCTGGTTGGCGTTGCTGAAGGCCAGATGGGCGTTGACGAAGACGAGGATGTTGGCGATGGCGCGGGACAGGGGGAGGACGTCGGCGAGGGCGGCCCAGGCGCGCGGGTTGGTGTCGAGGACGATGGAGAGGAGGGAGGGCGTCTCCTCGGCGGTGGTGACCTCGTAGTGCTCGGAGACGTCGACGGCGTCCATGGTTGACAGCGGCGGCGGGGACGCTCTGGGGGCCGGTAGGAGGGCTCGAGGCAGCTACGAGGTCGGAGCGAAGCCAGCCGCCTTTTTCGGGTGAGGGTGCCCTGGCGGAGAGAAGGGAGTCGTGAAGCTGCTGGCCGTTGTGGTTGTGGTTGATTAGGTAGACTAGCTTATCGGGTTTTGCGGTGGCGAAAGCTGAGCGAGGCTCACCTCAACTCTGAGAAAGCTTGGTAGGCGGCTAGAGGCGACCAGGTCTGTGCGACGACTAACAAGACTTGTCAAGGACGTTTCTATGCTTTGCTCGTCCTTTTTCTTTTCTTTTTCGGGTCACGCAGGTTCTCGTTATCGGCGAGGGTGTGCACATTCACTAGGAGAAGACAAAGATACGGATGAAGTGGGTGTATGACCGTCTTGACCGATTGGCAGGGCTCTGACACAGCGTCATCCGAGTTCATGTGCAAGCGCAGCGCACCGCGGCTGAAGACGCCAACAACCACTTTTACCAGGGAGCTGGGGGGATGCGGTGTGTACGCCAAAACACGTGACAACCATTTTGCGAGCTGGTCAAAGAGGCTCTTATCGTGGAGTGAGGATCTTGAAGGTGGGACGGGCACTAGGAAATGAAACGCAACGTCCCACGTTCCATCCATCTCCCAGTGACAGACAGGACATCAGCTAGGTACAACCCCCCCTGTAAGCAAGCGAGCTAAAGAGCTGCTGCAGAGACAGCTGGGAGAGCTCGTCAGTGGAGGGGACGTTTCAGTGGAGGAGTGGAGGCCACAGCGCTCAAGGGATCCAATCGCGATAACCCCACCATCGCAGGCTCTTATCCCGTGCGTGTGCGTGAGGGGCGGGCCACCTCCACGCGCTCGAGGTCCAGATTTACGTTTACATGCTACGACTCCGAGTCCGACTGCGACTACGACTACCTCAAGCCCTGCACACAAGTATACATCACCCCTAGCACACCCGCCGCGTCTTGTCTATCTCTCCACCTGTCCTATTTAACTCCTCATCCAATCATCCCATCCCCTCAGCAAACCTCATTCATCCGTCCCCCTCCCTCCGTCCCCCGCCATCTCGAGTCCTGACGTCTGTATCGCATCGGGGCGTCGCTCTCATGGCGGCCAACACCGAGTCCGAGGCCGCCGACATGGCCGCGGTTCCCACTCCGGCTTCCACTCCGAATCCAGCCCAGGTCCAGGTTCAGCCTCAGAACCCGTCCATCGAGGACCAGACTCTCATCGTCTTCGCCCGCCTCATGGAGGGCGGCCAGGAGGACAACGAAACCTGCCGTGACCTCGATGAGCTGACGAAGCTGCTCAACGATGACTTCGAAGCCCGCCAAAAGGACAAGACCCGAGAGTCCATCTGCAAGCTCATTGATGGCGACTGCGTGGACACCGTCCTGTGCTACCTCGACATGCGGCAGCACGATATCGTCCGCGGCCACGCCATCCTCTCCACGTCGGCCTACCTAAAGGCAGCAGACGAAGAAGGCTCCAAGATGCTGTCGACTTTTTTCTTTGATCGTGTTCGGAGAGGAACTTATGACGACTACATCGTCGCCTTCTGTGTCGCTGCCTCGACGTTCCCCATTGTCCCGGACCTCACCGCAGGCATGTTTCTCAACGAGGGCTTCCTCTCAACCCTGGGTCCTCTTATGAGGAGGAAGTGGAAGAGCCGCAAGGTCGAGACGGCCTGTCTGGAGATGCTCAACGCTGCCTGCATGAACTCTCAGTGCCGCGAGGCCATCAACAAGTACTGCATCGAGTGGCTCGAGGAGGTCGTTGACCAGGACCTCAACGAGATCGTCCGTAGCACAAACGCCGATCCTAATCTACAGAGCGACGGCGGCTCCGTCACCATGAGGCGGCACTCGGAGCAGGTGCAATACCTCGCCGCCGTGATCCTAGCAAAGCTAAGGGTGAGACGACTCAGACAGGAGTCACCCTCCCAGAATCGTGTTTTGTTCCTGACTGACTGACCCAGAAATCAAGGCAGTTCCTACTAAACCCGCCCCCGGCGATCCTAGCCAGTCAAGCAGAATCGAAGCTGCAGTCACTAGCATCGAGGAGTTGTCTGACATGTTCACCAAGATGATTTTGAGAGACGAAGACCATGGACGACAACACTCCATCGAGGGTCTCGCCTACGCCTCCCTCCAGCCTAAGGTCAAGGAATCGGTCGTTAAAAACACGGCCCTGCTCCAGAAGCTTGTCAAGACCCTCAGCGATGCTCAACCTCGGTCCCCTACTACCTACGGCGCCCTAAGCATCTTTGTCAATCTCACCAAGTACTTGCCCACCCTCACCGATGAGGAAAAGAAGATGAGCCAGCTCAAGGCGTATGCCAACGCCGCGGGCAAGTTGCCTGGCCCCGATCCCCTCAACGACGATGATCACGTCGCCAAGAGGTGCAAGCTGGTGTTTGACGCCGGCATCACTCCCGTCCTCGTCACCCACGCCATGACTGGTTCGCCCGCTTCCCTGTCCCTCGCCATTACCATCATCTACGCCCTCTCCGTCACAAAGACCCTCCGTGGCCAGCTTGCCCAACAAGGCGCTGTCCGGCTTCTCCTCGCATCGTGGATGGCCCTTCCTCAGACTGAAGCTCCTGCACGGCGCCTAGCCGCCCAGGCTCTTGCTCGCATCCTCATCAGCACCAACCCTTCCCTAGTCTTCGGTGGCAACCGGAACACCCCCGTCAGCGCAGCTGTGAGACCTCTCGTGTCCATCATCCCCCCTGACCCTGCTGCCGAGACGCGTGACCTACTTCCCTCTTTCGAGGCCCTCATGGCCCTAACCAACCTCGCATCGATGGAGGACGAGGACATGAGACGCATCATCATTTCCACGGCGTGGTCGCACATCGAAGAGCAGCTCCTCTCCTCAAACACCCTCGTCTCCAAGGCCGCCGTCGAACTCGTCTGCAACCTCGTCCAGGCCCCCGAGGCCATTGCTCTCTACGCCGAGGAAACCGCCAAAGCCCGAAACCGCCTCCATATCCTCGTCGCCCTTGCAGACGCCGAGGACGCCGGCACCCGCAGCGCTGCCGGCGGCGCCCTCGCATCCCTGACCACCTTCGACTCGGTCGTCCGTGGCCTCATCCACCGTGAGCGCGGCATCAAGGTCGTCCTTGGCATGTGTGTTGATGACGACGAGAACATCCGCCACCGTGGCGTCTTCGTCATTCTCAATCTCGTGTCTGCCGAGGGCGAGAGCGGCAAGCTCGCCCGCGAGAAGATCAAGGACGAAAACGGCGTTGACGTGCTCAAGGAGTGTCTTAAGAAGAGTCGGCGGCCCGAGGTCCTCGAGGTTACTGTCCAGGCGCTCAAGGCGCTGCTGGAACAGAAGTAATGGCCGAGGCAAAAGAATGATTGTATCTATGTACGGCGCTCTCAGGTTCTTTGTTTTTTCAGGCAAATGATTGCTTCTTTTATGTCACGTACGGTACTGAAGATGTCCCGAGCGGTTTATGAGCAAAATCATTCATTTTATTTCCGTTCCGAAGTACTATACAAAGCGCCATGCCTTTTTTTAATGCTCCCGTGGTATCTCCATTTTGTTACTCCTTGTTATCAACCCTGTTGAGAATCGCAACGCCCTCTACGTGTCCTGTCTGCGGGAAAAAGTCAAAGCCGACCAGGCTCTCAATCTCATAGCGCTCGCCCTCGCCTTCGCCACGCACCAAGACGCCCACATCGCGGGCTTGCGTATGTACGTTGCAGCTGACGTACAAGACGCGACGGGGTCCGAAGCGTCGCAGCTGGGAGAGGAAGGAGGCGTCGCAGCCCTTGCGTGGCGGGTCGAGGACGACGACGGTCTCGTTGGCGTTGTAGGAGACGCTCTTGAAGAGCTCGCCGGCGTCGGCGGCGATGAACTTGCAGCGGTCCTCGCCCAGGCCGTTGAGGGCGGCGTTGCGGCCGGCCGAGGCGATGGAGTCGGCAGCGATGTCGATGCCGATGGAGTGTTGGAACAGCGAGGACAGGGTGATGGTGAAGAGGCCTGAGCCGGAGTAGGCATCGATCAGGTACTTGATGCCTCCTGAAGGAGGGAGGATGCGTTCGCGGATGTAGTTGGTGAATACGGGGAGGATGGAGTTGTTGTTCTGGAAGAAGGAGCCCGCCGGGTTGGTGAAGATATAGTCGCCGATGTACTCAGTTGTGGTGGCCTTGGAGTCGGTGATGCATGACTTGAGGTCGACAGTGTCCTCGTTGTCGACGCGGGTCGTGTAAGGAGGCAGCTCACCCTGGGGGACCTCATCACTGTCCTTGGGGAGGCGCTTGGTGTTCTCGCGGAGGAGGATGGTGGCGCCACGCTGGTAGTTGGCAAACTCCCCTTGCATGCGCTGTCGCTCACGGCCCATGCCGAGGCGTACGGCGCTGGTTCCAATGGGGCAGTCCTCGATATCAAGGACCTTGCGACGGCCCTTTTGCATGAAGCCGATGTCCGGACACGACTCAAAGGGTATGCGCGGGTTCTTCCCACGCTTGCTAGGACGGAAGCCCGGCGGTCCGTCGAAGTGCGGCGTCAGCTTGGTGCGGTAGCCGTACTGCAGGGGGCTGCCGATGGTGTCGTGGATAGCGGGGACGAGATCCGGGTCGAGGTTGGCGAAGTTGCGAAACGCCTTGTCGACGATGCGCCTCTTGCGGCGTAGCTGCTCGGGGTAGTCGAGCATCTGGAACTGGCAGCCGCCGCACGAGGCGAAGTACTTGCACTGGATGCGGGCGTCGTCGCGCAGGGGCGAGGGCTTGGTGATGGAGATGAAGTCGGCGAGCGTCTGCTTCTCGCGGCGCAGGTGCCGCCACACCTTGACGCGGGCCGTGTCGCCGGGGACGGTGAAGGCCACGACGTAGACCTGGTCGGAGCCGGCGCGCATGGCGAGGCCGTCGCCGGTGGACGAGAGCTCGAGGACCTCGACGTCGGTCTCGGTGCCCTCCGCGGGGAGGTCCTCCTCGGCGTCGGACGGGGCCGGGACGTCAGACTCGGACCGGCGCGACTCTAGCAGCGCCTCGATGTCGCGCTTGAGGACTTCCTCGGACGAGCCCTCAGTGATGTTGCGCTCCCGCTTGGTCTTCTTCTGCTTCCACGCGCGGTTGTTGGCGGGGGGTTGCCTCTTGGCCGGCCTCTTTTGCTGGTCGTCGGCGTTGCTGGCTTGATCGGCGGGTCCATTGGCGATGCTACCGTTGAGGCTGTTGCCGTTCTCATTGCCGTTACCGTTACCGTTACCGTTACCGTTGCCGTTGCCGTTGGCGATGCTGCTGTGGGCGTTGACCTGGGCGTTCACCACCTGGGGCGCCTCAGCAGCTGCGGACGCCATGGCCGCAAATGAGCGAAAGTTCTGTGGGCGGACTCTAAACGAGGCAGTAGATAGAAACCTCAAGACTCTCATGGACAGGGTTTTTTTTTTATAATTATAAAACCCTACACATGAACTTGAAAGAGTCGCGCGTGGGCAACCTTGGTGAAGGTTGTCGATGAAAATGTATGTCTTGAAGTGAAAAACTTCCTGGCCAATGATTGGCCCTCTAGGTATCATCGCCGCGCTCCTGATTGGCTGCTCCCGATGGCCCTGAGCGGCAGGTGATGGGGCACTCACGAGGGCGGGACGGATGCGTATGCATGTATCGGGGCGGACTGAGAATCCGCCGGTGATCGGCCACGACCCCAGGTTCCAAGCACGTCAACGCTTGTTCTCTATTTTCTTTATTTACACCTTGTGAAAGTCCTCCCCTGTCCATTAACGCTCTTGTCTGTCTTCTTGCTGCGTACGTCTCGCTCGCGGAGTTCCTGTGCGGGGGAAAAGGGAGAGACGCTTCTTATCGATCATCCAGGGTAGATTGATAAGTCGGAGCCGGTTCCATCAGTAGGACTGACAAATCAAGGAACTATGAGTGAGTTGACGAGCACACCGCTCATATTGAAGATGCTGTAGCTAACGATGTTCAGGGTCCTTGCAGTCATTTTCACGGGCCTTGCAGCTTTTGTTTGCGTTCACTGTTCACCATGGCTTGTCCTCAGCGGCTGCCCCTGACATCCACGAATTCACCTTCACTCAGGGACCAAACACTAGGGGCGCTGTTGCTAGCGAATCATGGGAGTGCAGCCGTATCGGAAAAGACCTACTCGCCAAGGGTGTAAGACTCTCAAGAATTCCATCCCTTGTTTCTCTCACGAACTGACATGTTCCGTCTTAGGGCAACGCCGTTGACGCCGCGGTAGGGACAACCTTCTGCGTCGGCGTCATTGCTCCGTACCACTCCGGCATTGGCGGCGGCGGCTTCATGCTCGTGCGCGACCAGAACGGCTCCTACGAGTCCATCGACTTCCGGGAGTCGGCGCCGGGTGCTGCCCATGAGAACATGTACAAGGACAATGTCCTGGCTAGCGTGCACGGCGGACTGTCTATTGCTGTCCCCAGCGAGGTCCGCGGCTTGGAGTACGCTCACAAGAAATATGGCGTACGAGATCTTCTACTTCGCTACGGGCGGCTCATGAACTGACTGAAATTGTGCCGACAGAAACTTCCCTGGAAGGTGGTCATGGCTGGGGCTATTGGCAGGGCGAAGAACGGGTTCCTTAGTCCGTTAACTGATCTCCAACTGGAAATACTGCAGGCTAACGATATCAGTCAACCCTGATTTCCAGAGATACATCAACAGCGCTATAAAGTCGTCTGGTAACTTCCTCGTCGAGGATCCCTCATGGGCTGAGGACTTTGTCAAGGATGGTTTGTTTGAATACTTCTGTTGAGTAGGTATGTCACGGTGCTGACCATGACTAGGAGAGGTATTGAAGGAGGGCTCGACTCTGACGAGGAAGCGATATGCCAAGTGAGCAACTCGCTATACTCATGTGATGTTTGCTAATAATACCACTTACAGAACACTAACTACGATTGCTAACGAGGGGTCCAAGGCTTTCTATGAAGGGTCGATTGGTATGTCCCTAGTCAACCCATCCATCCTCAACACACCATCCCCTAACATCCGACAGCCAAGACCCTGATCGAGACCATCCAAGCCCACAACGGCACCATGACGCTCAAGGACCTCAGCGACTACGAGGTCCGCACGCGCGCGGTCCTCAACACCACCCACCGGGGCTACACCCTCCACACGGTGGGCGCCCCGGCCAGCGGCGCCGTCACGCTCAACATCCTCAACACCATGGAGGGCTTCGAGAAGCCGCAGGCCGACCGCGTGCAGGGCTGGCACAACTACATCGAGGCCATGCGCTTCGCCTACGGCGCCCGCGGGAGGCTCGGCGACCCGGACTTCCACGACGACGTGCCCGGGTTGCAGGCGCAGATGGTCGACAAGAGCACCGGCGAGAAGATCCGCGGGCTGATCGATCCCAAGCGGACGCAGGACGTCAGGGCGTACGATCCCGAGGGCATCTACACCACCGAAAGCCACGGCACGTCGCACATCGTCGCGGCCGACAACGAGGGCATGGCCGTGTCGCTCACCACCACCGTCAACCTGCTGTTCGGGTCGCTCGTCATGTGTGAAAAGACGGGCATCGTGCTGTAAGTCACACCTCTGCTCTTACATAAAAGTCCATCCTCGCTGACCACCCCCAAGCAACAACGAGATGAACGACTTCTCCATCCCCGGCGTCCCCAACGAGTTCGGCTTCGAGCCCGCCGAGGCCAACTTCATCCGCCCGCACAAGCGCCCGCTGTCGTCCATCACGCCCGTCATCGTCGAGCGCAGCGACGGGNNTGTTCGCGACGGTCGGCGCGGCCGGCGGCTCGCGCATCATCTCGGCCACGACGCAGGCCCTCTGGCGCGTGCTGTCGGAGCCCGTCGGCATCGTCGCCGCTGTCCGCGAGCCCCGGCTGCACAACCAGCTCATGCCCAACACGCTGCTGGCCGAGCACAACTTCCCCTTTAAGATCATCCGGGAGCTGCGCAGGCGCGGGCACAACATCACCTGGGTCCCGCCGGGGCTGAGCATCGTAGAGGGCATCCTGAGGGATCCGCTTGGTATGTTTGAGGTGGGTTCGGATCCGCGACAGAAGAACCACGGCGGAGAGAGGCTGTAGCGAGACCATAGATAGAACTCATCTGTAGACATCGTCTTGAAATCACATCATGACGAACATTCATCTATTCGCGCCACGTAGAACAAACATTACTCCCAGATCGCTGCAGACGACGTAGCAGGGCGCTCTTTGTCTTTGCTACATGCTCTCTAAGTCTTCTTTCTTCTCTTTACTTTAAGAAAAGGGGTATCCTTTGGTCTATCATGCAACCGCACACGCCGCATCTATGCCGCTAGAGTGATCAAGCGGGCCAGCTGGACCGTCCACTTCTTGGCAAACTCTTCCTCCGTAAACCTCTTGGCCGACTCTCGCGCCCGCTTGCGAACCGCAAGAGGGTTGGGCAGTGACAAGGCCTTTTCATAACCATCCGCAAACTCTTCGGGGGTGGTGGCATGGAATCCTGGTTGGTAGTTAGCATGTGGGTTCCGTGGATGACGCTGGAGGTTTGAAGTACCTGTTGGCTCCCCGTCCACCTGGACGACAATGTCTAGCTTGGGACCACCGCTGTTGTGAACAACGGAGATAAGACCCGCGGCTTGGTACTCGACAACCCCGATGCCGAAGTGCTCATTCCACATGGCATTGACACCTACCGATGCCTTGCCTAGCCATTGGAGAATCTCGGACCAGGAAGCATCAGTCTGGAAGTGAACATGGTCCTTAATGCCAAGCTCGTTAACGAGAAGACGCAGCTGGTACACCCGCTTCTTATCGTGGTCGTCCCGCACACTGCCAATGAGAACCAACTTCGTGCCCCGCGACGCCTCGCTCTTAGACTTGAGAAACTGGGCAAAGGACTGGATGATGAGTTGGTGGTTCTTCTCGGGCCGAAACTGCGCAATGCAGACGATGACCTTTTGTCGCTGCTTCTCGCTCGCCTCGGAAACCTCGACCTCTTGCTCCATCTCCTGAACAGCGACGGGAGGATAAACCACCACAATGGGATCGGTCTTGTTCTTGTCACCGCGACCAGACGCCCACAGGCTCATAACATGTGCTTGGGTCCAGGTCGAGTTCGTCATGACGATGTCGACGGAGGCGCCAACCCACGAATACAACCGCGCAAAGAGCTGCCAGTAAATCCTCTTGGCAGAGCCCTGAGCCCCAACGCCCTTGCCGGCGTTGACACCTAGAGAACCCACGGCAGACTTGGGGTCGAGGGACTCGAGCATGTCAGTGGAGATGGTAGGGTAGTGGACATAGGCACCGGTCGGGACACGGGGAAAGAAGAGCTTGCACAGGCCGAGCGAAAAGGCATACCCCATGGTATCTACAAAGACGTCGGGGACCAGGAGGGAGAAGGCATCCCAGGCGAGAACGAGGGAGCCGATGGACTGGCCGAGCAGAGTAAAGCGCGGCCAACTGGAAGCTAGAACCCAGTCTCTCTTGGAGAGGTAGAGGAAGGTGATGGTGGGAGCATGGAGTTGAATATTGAATCGTGTCTGTTACAACGTTAGCATGTCTCCCCACCTGAGGATATCTCTAGTCTCAACCCACCTTGACCCGAGATAGAATTTGGTCCTTGGTGACGTCGTGATCGCCCGTGTAGACGACGCACTTCGCATTAGGCCAGCGATCCTGTGTTGTACGAATAGCCGCCCATAAGACTCGCTCTCCACCGCCTCCAGCATTGCTGGTCCGGCATCAGCAAAGGCCCTGTTCTAGTGGTGGGGGCGTTGGCAACGACTTACCAGAAGGGATGAAAGAACCCGACAATGCCGCTCCAGCTTTTCTGGGCCTCCAGCGTATTCTTCAGCTTCTCGTCGACGTCGAACACCAGCTTGGGCGCCGAGATGCTCTGTGAGTCCGATTCGCGAGCCTTCTTGTCTTCGTTGGTCATGAGGGCCAGGAGGTGGGAGCGGCGTCCATCCGTCTTCTTTCGCAACGACCACCCAAGCACGTGGCCCAGCAGCCTGAAGAGCACAGGAGAAGCGAATAGGAGGACGAAAGGTGCTAGAGCGAGCAGGGGCCAGAAGATAGAGGCTGATGCTTGAGGCTCATCGCCAGGCGAGGGCGGACTGGCCGGAGGCACCGCAGAAGAGTCGTCGGACATTGCAGCAGGATGGAAGGGTGTTTATGTGCGGGCGAGTCGGGAGGGTCGGATCGTCGCGAGAGGAGAGTCTCGCCGCGGAGGCGCCAGGCTGGAGGATGTGGTGAGCGGCAGCACCATGAAGCGAGGGGCGTTGTTGAGAGCTGTGCAAGTTTTTGACAGCTTGGTGAAGCGAAAGACGAGAAACGAGCGTCGACCGTTGGGGGTAGTTAGAGAGGTTAGATGGGGTGACGTCGAGCTGAGCTAGGGCAAGCTGTCCATAAGCGGCTCTATAACTGCAGAAGCTCGGGCGCGTGTCCGTAAGCCTACAGGGGGATTGGGCCCTGGGGAATTGCCTGATGCCCCGCTGTGCGGCTCCCGTCCTGACCCGGCCGCGTGGATCCTCCGCTGTAGCGTTAGCGAACCTAACGCTGCCCCACAGCAGCTCATTCACTTGTTGAGAAGTTGAGAACTACGCATCATCTTATTCATCCTCAACTGCATCTCATCCTCCCGTCGACTTCTCCCGTTTGTCGCCTGATACGCCCGCCGCCGCGCGGGAATGGCTGCACAATGTCGCTCCTCCCACGCACAGCCTATACGCTGGCACCCCGTGCCCGCCTGTCATTGATCGCCACCGCGCCTCGGCCTGGCCGCTCTCTCGTTGCTAGTTTCGCCGGGTCAGCGCCATGCGCTCTGCGCCGACGAGGCCTTCACATCGGCGCCTTTGCCGGCGAGGCTATACAGTCGACCGCCGATGCATTTAGCTGGGTTCATGCCAGCATGGGCATGCCGTGGTTCCTCGCCATCCCTCTGCTGGCCGTTGGCGTCAACGCAACTATCAGGTTTCCGGTTCAGCTGTATGTCGCCAAGCTTCAGGCAAGGAGAGCAGAATTGAACCCGCTGGTGGTAGCGTGGACTCGAAGGCATCACAACACCATTTCCAAGGAACAGAGCCACCTGCCGGAACGGATCTTGAAGCTACGGGTGGCGGGCGCCCTTGAAAAGTCGCGCCACAGAATGTACAAAGATTGGGGTGTCCAGCGATGGAAGGGCTTCGCTCCGTTGCTCGGCATCGTGCCCTTTGTCACCATATCCGAAGCCCTCCGGCGGAAATGTGGTGCTCCGCTGGGCTGGATCGGCCAGTCTGTCGGCCTGAGCAGTCCTCAATCCACTGGTTTTAATCTCGGGTCCGCCAGCACCATGTTTGATCCATCCCTGGTGGACGGAGGATGTCTCTGGTTCATGGACCTGACAAGCGCGGATCCTTATTACGGGCTCCCCATCATCTGCACGAGCATTCTTATCTGGAACACCTGGGGGAGGATGTCCAAGGACCACATCCGAGCACTCCTCTCACTCGGCATCGATGAGACTCAGGCCATGACGTTGACGAGAATACAAAAGGTGCTCGGCAGGATCATGCTGATGATACCCGTCTTCCCTCTCCTCTTTGCCGATCTTCCCAGTGCCATCTTCCTCTACTGGGCGTCTTCTTTCGGTCTTTCAGGCATTAACGAGCTTATTCTCAACCGACTGGTTCCCAGGAAAGACGAGAAACTCATAGTAGAGCAAAAGAGACCCAACTCTTTGCCATATCTGAGAGATCGAGGCGAGGTAATTAAAAAGACAAAGTAAAACTGGAATTCAAACAGGTCGGGCCTCACCCATTACAGCCTCCCGCGTGTACCTATGTACGAAAACACTGCTCTTCAAGCTCTATGTCCCTAAGGAAAACTCCGATAAACGCCGCATGAACATTAATGACGCTGTCTCAAAAACATAAACACTTTGCCTTAGTCGAGAACAATTGCGAGGATAACAATAGTCATGATGACCGCCAGGATCAGCAGAAGACAGCAGCTCTTGCTGCGAGCGGCTTTTTGATACTGTGAGGCCTGAGTGAGGTTTGTCAGGCTCTTTCCCGTGTCAGTATTAACGTTGCTGACGTTATCTTCGATCCTGTCCAGCACCACGCCCTGTTCGTTGACCAATTGCGCCATACCCTGGAACATCTCGTTCAGGTCTTGGATACCCTGCTCAACGACAAGGATACCCTCCTCGCGGTCGCGGATGAGGTCCTCCTGGAAGTCGACCTCGTTCTGCGGCGCCAGCTGTGGCATCTGCTGTTGCTGCTGCTGCAACTGCTCTAGAGGGGCACCCTCCTGTGCACCACTCTGTCCTTCAGGATCGTAGGCGGCGCGGGCGGCTGCTACGGACGCACGCTCCTTCTCGAGGGCTCGTCGCTGTAGGTCCTGTAACACTCGTAGGGCGTCTTGGAAGTCACTCGAGATCTTGGTCTGCTCGTACTTTTGGCGTTCCTGAAGAAAATTAGCATGCGACATGGAATTCGGGCCGTGACTGGCCATACCGTGAGATAGTCCCAGTCCTGAAGCTTCTTGACCCCGTCGCCAATCTCCTGGCACATCTTGCGAGTCTTGTCCATGCTGTTGTGAACCCGCTCGCGCAGGCGCGGGGTGTCTTTCCTAGTGCCCAGCACATTGATATCGTTGGAAAGCTTTCGGTTGGTGCTCTGAACTGCCTCCAGCTTGCTCTTGAGGTCATACTGCAGTTCTCGGAAGGCTGGGTCGTCGGTGTATCCCCCGCGACGCCCGGACTCGAGGTTGGAGAGCTGATCGAACGACATGATCGCGGTGGTAGATAGTGTAACGGCCGGAATTCACGGAGTAATGAGAGGAAGTTGATTTGGAGTGGGCGCGCGATGCGGTGCGGTGCGAGTGATGTTTGGCGATGACGACTGAACGATGGTCGTTGTAGTTGGTCAAATCGTCTGTTGCCTTGCCGGGAGTGGCTGAGGTTCCATATCAAGCCGGTCCCTGCGCGCATACGTAATTGGGCGCATTCATATCGAGCCAACCAGGGCGGCCTTGTGGGACCTTTCTATCTTCACGTGACGATAACGCCACCAGTCACCAGTGCCTGACAGGCGCGTCAACCACGGTTGCTGGTTGGAGATTTTTATTTACAAGGGCTTTGTTAGTGCCCGTACCTGTTCGTCCCTCTCATCTTCCCCGAAACCGACCTTGCACAGCATTCTCGAGCTTACTCCTTCGACGACGATGCGCCGTGGAGATGGCGGCCACCACAGTTCGAAAATCTCCCTACAAGGACTTCCTTCAACCAGCCCTGCATAGGCGCTTCACCTCCACGGCGACTGTCCTGTTGGCCGTCTCCTACGTGGAAGCAGTCTTGCTGGATGGCTGGAGCTCATGTGTGTACCCTGCCTCTGGTTTGCGCTTCTCTTTTGCTAATCGCGCTCGATAGATATCTGGGGCTGGTTCCCTCTCGGCCTCGTTGGCGTGCGAACGTCCTTCATCTTCACCTGCGGCCTTGCGATCCTCGTCCTCCGGATCGCGAACTACCATGTCGGCTTACGGACCACCGGGTCCGGCTTCCAGACCCTCCGTGCCGCCCTTGTGAGGCTCGAGACCTACGAGGCCTTCGTCTGGTATGCCTTCTCAGGGCTGCTGTTCTGCCACGTCTTCCTCTGGTCTGCCCCCAAAGACGCGAACCTACACTGGGTCACCTACTTCAGCGGCGACCGCGCGAGATTGAACGAGCGGCCGCTATTCTTCATGGTCTATATGATATCCTGTGCGGTCTTGCAAACAATTTCGCACTACAGGCAAGACGTCGACCGCCTTGTGCTGGGGCTATCTAGGGGCAAGGACGACAGCAAGACGACAGGCTCGGGAGACTCCTTGAAGCTGGTTTTGCAGCAGCTCCCTGCCATTGCCGGCGGTTCTGCTGCCAGCGCGTTGACGGCCGTTCCAGTTGCGCTGGTTATGTACTACGCTGGTACACGATCATTTGTCTGGGGGTGGACGTTGATGTTCTTGCGACCGTTTTACAACCTGCCCAAGACAAGCATGCTACCTCCTTCCTGGCCGACCGACCTCTATCTGCTGGCCCGTTGTGTCCAGGCAGGGGCCCTAATCCATTTCGTCTGGAACGCTGGGAACTTTTCCTTTTCGACTTTCATGGTCAAGGAGCCTCTCAAGAATGGCAACCCTCTCACCTCCGAGTCCAAAGATCCCAATGGCAGCATTCTAAACGGCCTCAAAAGCAAGAAACTCTCTATCAAGGTATGTTGCTCCTTTATCTGCGGCTTTCATCACGACTAACTCAGCACAGTCCTTCGCTATGTGGGAGCTGGCTTATATTGCACAAGGCTTTGACGCTCGCCGACAGGCCATTTATGAGGATATCGACCGAAAAGATGGGCCTATGTGGTCACAGGTGTACGCCATTTGCATGGACGTGGTGAAAGCTGTCGAGACCCGGGTCGACAGCTACGGACAACCCCCGGCCCCACCTCCTGCTGAACCAACTGTCGGGCCTAAGCAGCGTGTGTCTGCTCCGCTCCGGGAAGACGCCGTCTTCACCGACAAGGCCAGCTCAGGGGTCATCAGAGGAGATATTGAGAGACGTCTGAGCCAAATTGCTACATCCCCTGGTTCGTCGCCCGCCTCGAAACTGAGCCCGCTAGCCAACACGATGTTCAACGAGGCCAAGGATCGTCTTCTCAGCAAGGAGCAGCAGGATATGGTCTCCCCGGAGCACCTCAAAAGCCAATTCGAACAGTGGATACTCAGATTTATGAACTTTGATCCCATTGGTGGCCTATTCCAGCAACACTTCAGGACACAATTCGCAGCGGCTGTGCTAGGCACCCCGTACGCGGAGCCGACCCTTCTCATCAATGCGGTCCATGTGCTCTGCTACTTGTCTGTGCACAGTCTGGCCGAGGACAAGTTTGGCAACGTTCACAGAGAGGTGCCTAGCATCATTCGGACTTTGACATCCGTGATCAATAAGCTGGAGGTCTTCCGGCTCTCATTCCCTATTCACTGGACGGACGTTAAGGGCGAACGGGAGAGTCCTGAGGTGGATGAGGTGCTGAATGCGCTTAGGACAGGCCTGGACCAGGTGGTGGCCAAGTTCGAACCGTACCGCATTGATCTGAGGTTGACACTAGCAGACGTCAGGCTGGCCAAGGAGGCGGTAGAAGCACCCAAACCCATCGAAGGCAAGAAAAAGAAGAAGAAGAGTGCGGAGATGAAGCAGGTACGATAGCTGTCGTGCTAGTTGCTGGGGAGCTTGGCGTGGTAATGAATGTATGATACCATAAAAAGCAGACGAAATCTACTTAGTGGTAGGTTTGTGGTGACTTTTGACTGTAAAAACAAAGTTTGGTCATTATGTTAGCAATTTCAAGATTAATGTGTACCCTTTCGAAATATGAAGTGTAGCGTTATTGGCATTGTTTGGTTGAACTGTTTCCTGTGCTGGCTTCTACTCACATGGCGGGACGGGAAACAGTGGAGCCCGTGAGACAAGGCAGGCAACGCGGGCACTGTGTTAAACACTGTGCTTGTCCCTTGGTAGCACGGTGCAAACAAGGTTTCCGCCCAGCTCCACCCAAAATGGCATCTAAATCCTGGGCCATCGGCTGTTCGTAGTACGCCTCCTCCCAACCTCTTCGTCAAACGGCAAAGGCGCAAAGGACTCCATGTCCGCCCACGCCTCAGTCCGCGCAGCCAGCCTCCAAGATAATCCGCCATAAACGCCAGCTATCGCCTCGTGGATCACACAGCGCCGTTTCTTAGCCATGCGTCCTCCATCATCGCTATTCGCATCTTTCATCGAGCCCCTTCTCCGGCGATAGCACTCGCTCGCTGCCTCCGCCGTCTGGAACGCAGGGTCACCGCCTGCGTCTCGTTCCTTTGGCCATGGCGTCACCCGTGTCTCACCGGCGCCTGGTCTTCTCCATCATCTACCGCACCCTCTACCTGCTTCTCTATGTCGTCCTCGTCGGCCTGCTGGTCGCCACGCCCGCCGATGCCATCCATCGCTCTCTGCAGAACGACCAGATCTACAACGTTTGGATCATCGCCGCCGCTTATACCACCACCATCCTCATCGTCACCTTCGTCTTCTTCACCCGTCTCTATATAAACAGGACCGATCTCGACTCCATCCCCAAGGGTTGGGTGCCCATCGAAAAAGGAGATGTGCGCTCTGCCGTCTACAAGGTCATCGCAGCTGGCCTCGGTCGAAGCGCCACCATTGCCTACGAGTCCCGACCACGGCTCGAATTCGAAGACAGAGTGGAGCAGGAGGAGTCTCTCCGGCCTCAGTCTAAGCAGAGTGCGGCTGGCTCTGGAATGGCGACTGAAGACCTCATGGTAAATCTCCCGCGTCGACCAGCGGTGTGGGGCGAGATTGAACATTTTGGCTGGGCGTCTCCAACGTCGCCGGATTTGCCCAACCTGCAGTACACCACCGTCCTCTCCGAGCTGCCCAACCTCATTGAGGGCAAGGCCTTGACCCTCGCACCTCCGGACCCAACCTCTCAGACCGACCCGCCCATTCTGGACCCCGACGCCGTGGCCCTCCTCCAACGCACCGCCAACATGAGCCTTCGCGACTATATTGTCCACCTGGCAGGCTTGGGAGTGCTCGAAATGGACGCCACCGCGACAAAGTTCCTCTCACACTACGAGTACGCGCGTTTCTCAAATCGACCCATCTCCAATGCTCGGTTTAAGGAGCTGATGCATCTCTTCGCCGAGATTCTGCGTGCCATGGAACCATTTGACTCGGATATTCTGGACGGTGGCCAGCCGGAAGACGAGGACACCTCCTCGCCATCAAGTATTGTTGAATCCGATTGCGGCCTGGGAACGAAGCCCGGCTCACCGCGCAGCAACAATTCCCGCTCCTATACAGGTAGCATCACCAGCTCAACTCGGAGGGCCAGGCGTCAACCGTCGACAAACACGTGGAATCTGTACCGCACAGCGCCGAACAGTATAAGGAGCGGGATGTCAGAGGCCGTTTCGCACAAGCCCAGTGTCAACAGTCTCGCCCAGAGCCGGCGACATTACCCCGTCAGTCAACCATCCACAGCGAGCCTGAGGTCAAAATCTTCGGCCAGCTCGGGATCCGTGATCCGCTTGGCGACACGGCACGATTCCTCCGACCTACCATACATCCTCAGCCTCAGAGATACCCTTGGAAATTGATTCGATACCCAGTACATACGTATATACTACTTTATAAAAGGGAAAGGGGGGGAGCAGATAAGGCTGGGCGAGAACAGTACAGCGGGCAGGCATTACAAAAGGCATGGCAGCATAGTATGGCATGGCACGACACGGTATGAAACGACCTTTATGACACGGCGCAGGACAACCAACACTTGGCTAGATTTTCTAATGTTAATGTATTCTTGGGCCTCGATGAAGAGCATCCCGTAAAGACTTGATTTTGAAGGTAAATATTACTCGTCTTTAGATTGTGAGCAGCCTTATGCTAGAATCATGAGTATACATATTTGTCGTCCCCTTTCGTCTAGTCTATGTCTCGGCGAGCTGCCTTGGAATCGATGTGGATGGGTGCTCTGGTAAGTAGTGAGAATGAATGACTACGACCTCTGCATTTCCGAACCTTGTCAATCTACCTCGTGCAACAAGATTAAATGCACTTGGATATAAGGACCCCAGACTATAGCTGAACCATCCAGACGCAATCTTCCAATCCGGAGTGAACCCCTTCTTGCGCGCGTGCATTTGAGGAGACGGGAGCGATCGGCGGTCCGCGTGAACCCCTAACAGGCTAACGGCGTCTCCCCTAACCCATGTTTCCTCGATAAGATAAGCCAAAATCCTCCCCCCCCCCGGTTGATCTGGCATGTGAAATAAATTCTTGGAGGCTGGAAGGAGCTCAACACCAACGCAGACCATCACCAATTCCAGCTTCTCCCACCTCCCTTGCGCGCCACACCCTGCGAACCATTCCCCATCCTCGAGAAAGCCGCCCTCCCTTTTTTTTCTCCAACCTCCCTCGCAATGCCTCCAGACCCAACCCCCCTCCCCCTCGCCGCCAACCGCGCCGCCCTCTCCAACCGCATCTCCCTGCTGCTCGCCTCGCAATCCTCCGTCCTCAAGACCATGACCCTCAGCCGCCCCCCGCCGTCCTCCACACGTCGCGCGCCGCCCCCCGACGACGAAGCCGGCCTGCGCGCCGCGCGCCCCAACGAGGGCGTCGGCTACGTGCCCTCCGCCAAGGACGCCGCGCGCGTCGCCGACGCCCGCGAGGAGCGGATGCTGCGCGGGCGCAGGGTCGCCAAGGGCAGCGGGAAGAGCCGCCGCAGGGAGGACAGCGAGAGCGAGGATGATGTGGGGAGGAGCGCCCTGGGGAAGAGGAAGAGGCCGCGCAGGGAGGCGGATAAGGTCGGTGCCGGTGGGAGTGATCCCGGTGTGGAGGAGAGTGCGGACGTGGACATGGGGGAGGAGAACAAGGGCGAAGAAGGGCTTGTTCAGCCTGTGACGATAGCCGACGAGCACAACGCCCACGACGTACAAGAAGGCGACGTGCAAGAAGGCGACGAGGGCGCAAAGAAGAAGCGCAAGAGGAAGAACAAAAACAAGAAGAAGAAACCAAAGACGACAGAAGCGCAGGTGTAGCCAGAGGCCCTCAACCACCATGATGAATACCAATAACTTAATGACAAATTATCCCACACACCTCAAGTGCCAAACATATACATGTGGCAGAGGCATTTGGAGTCATATTCGGTGCCTTGCGCGCAGATCCCGTCTCATCAAAATACCCGACGTTGATTTGTGTCCCCACGTCGCCCATTCTCGCCATCACAGGCCAAGCATCAACAGGTAGTTTAGTTACACGTAGTCATCCCATGGCTTCAAATGATATCCAGCTCCGCCGTCGCGACAGCTCTGCCGTTCTCGTCCCACGCTGAACTCCCCCGCCGTAGCCGAATTTCCCAGGCATACAAATGTTCCGCACTCCGCGCTCCGCTGCAAGCCCACAGAGACACTCAAGCTCGGGGCAAGCAAATACATCCATGTCTCCGTGGACTGCTGGCATGTTTCCTGTGCTGATAAAGAAGAGAGCCTCCCCAGCCAAAGTCTAGCCAATCCAATGCCATGCTCCAAAATCGTCGTGCACGAGGCACGCCGCAACAAACTTTTTGATGCGTCAAACGTGTCGCATTTCCCAAGAAAATATCCTCCGGTCCCCAAAAGCCCATCTTTATAATCCAGATATATGGCAAATCACATGGCTAGGCTGGAGCCTGGGTATAACGTCTCCTTGTCGTGGGTTGAGCCGAGTGCATATTAAGATCCCGCCATATAAAGGATAGCTACTCCCTGTCCACATTGATCAAAGAAAGTACGGGGGTCGAAAGCATTCAAGACCTGGCCATGTTGACCCCCTGGTTTGCTGATATAGTAATTAACTGCCGGGAGCTGTAACGAATTTCTTCGCCATTCAGCTACAGCACCCGCTTTCGTTTGCGATCGTCTTCCCCTCTGGGGTCTTCGTCCTCGTCAGAACGCTCAGCAGTGTCGCTGGGGTTGAGGATATGTGCCATGCTGCCCCTCCTCGTCGGTGGCGCCGAGTGATCTTTGATGGCCAAGTTCTTGTTGTCGCGGGCAGCCGAGTTCCAGGACCAATTACCAAAGGCATCCGAGCCGGCGTTACCGCCATTGGCAAATGGCGGCGGGGGCGTTGTTGGGCGCGAGTGGGGATGGGCGTGGGAGGCAGTCTGTAACGAGTATGTCGATAATGAATCCCGAATGCGTTGGTCATCGTTGCCAATGCGACCAGGGGATGGAGGCCATGGTGTCGCAGGTACGCCAGCGCCAAACGGCGACGGTCCGGGCTGCCATCCATGAGCGCGAATATCGGCAGCTGTGTGTCGTCGACCGAGACTGGCGGGAGAAGGCTCCACGTTGGAGAGGGGATGAGGGGCAACCGGCGGCGGGGGCGGAGGCGCGGTGCGCAAGGGTGACGATTGTGTCGTGCTGCTGCCGCTGATCGACCCGTAAGGTCGTCGCGTGCTGACAGACAGGTTGGATGGTACTGGTGGACGGTAAAAGTTCTGGCCCCGCGGTTGGGGGACGGCTAGGTTGGCCCCTCGTCGCTGGTCGTCTTGAGCAAGCTGTCGCGGAGATACTGGGCCGTTGTCGACGGCCGCAAAATACGGTTGCCGCCCGGTATAGGGAGGCTCCGGGGGGTCGTCGAGTGTGCGGATCATTTCGGCCTGTCTCTGTATCTCGCCTTGCAATGCGGCGACTGTTCAAGGTGTTAGCTGGGATCGAGCAATTCCGGTGTCGTGGAGACGAACCATCGCGAGATAAGGGACTGTCAGCAGGAGCCAGCGAGAAAACCGCCCTGGACAGTTCTTGGTTGAAGTGAAGCAGACGGCCCATGGTCTCCATGGCTGCTTGGTTCTTGACATGCATATAATGAGCCGCCTCTTCGCTTCGCTGGAGCCGGGCGCTCAGATCATAAAGATTGTGCTCAATGTTGGCCAACCTCGCATCGCCGCTATCCTGGGGGATAGGTATAGGTTCTGTAGGCGTTCCTGGCTGTGACGGGGGAGCCTTAGAGTAGTTGCTCTCGCGATGGACGAGTGCATGGCGACTAGCACGGCGCTTGATCTCTCGCAGGCCGACAAGATCGCCGCGCTTGAAGCTGCCATTTCCATGTTTAAATTCCCAAAGTGTGGTGTCGGGGTTACCGGTATGAAAGACGTCGCGTTCTAGAAGTGTGTAAGCGTTTAGATGTTCACACAACTACATCTTGCCCAAGCAAAGCACTAACCTTTGTGGAAACCATACATATTTAGCTGCCTCACAAAGGAGGAAATGTTGGTGTGCTTGAAATATTGCCTGCGCGACGATTAGTGGTCTATCCACAGACTGAACGAGGGACCATGTTCCAACATACGACAAAACTTTGGAGAAATCGGCCGAGGGCGACATGACGAAGCTCTCAGCGCTTGCAGACCACGATATCAGATGTTGAATATTGGGATCTTCCAACATGCTATGACAGGTTTAGCGATTTGCGTCTGCTTGACTAGGAAGAATGGTCTCACTTGTAGAGCTTGTGAATAAAGGCCGTCTGAACGATCTTGGGCTGGTGCACAGCAGCTGCGGCGGCGGGTGGTGGGGCGGCCATGGTGTTGGAGCCCGTGCTGTTGGAGGTGGAGGAATCGAGAGCCGAGCTCTTGGGACGATCGTTGGATTTGCCATTGGCATCGGAATCGGAGTTGTGGTTGGTGGTCGACGAGGGCGTGGGGGAGGTGATGTCCATGGGGTCACCAGAGACTGGAGGAGACATCTTGATGGTTGGTGTTGGGATCGGGACGATACGAGCACCCATTGACTCGTTGCGGGAGAGCGAGGTCGAAGACAGTGGCGGAAGGGTGTTAGTCCTGACGGCCATGTGCGCTGTGGCCATGATGGTCAGTCGGGGGGCACGACCAGGACAGGATGGCGAGTGTCGGCAGCAGGAGGAGCAGGGGACGGAGTAGTGTGAAGGAGGGAAGAAGATAGGATGCGGGCGGAGGACGGAGCGCCGGTGGGGACCAGACGCGGCGACCAGAACGTCAAGACGATGGCCGGGAGAAGAAGAGAAGGCCGTGATAGAGGATAGAAGATCGGGCGCGGCGGACGCGACGGTGATGCGGGAGCGGATGCGGATGCGGATGCGGCTGTGGATGCGATGCCGGGTGTAGTGCGATGCGGAGTAGGGAACCTACCTCATGTCCAAGTGCAGACGGCGGGTCGCTAGAGGACGGGTAGAGATAAACGAGTCGGGACGCGATGATCGGATAGACACGAGGGAGTCGTCGAAGATGAGATGGATCGGTTGATGGACGACTGCGCAGTCCGTAGGGTCGTAGTTCGAGTTGATAAGATAGGTGTGCACCCTGGCCGGGTGGTTTTGCGATCAGCCTCGCATAGGGGCTCGGGACTTAAGCTTCTAGAAGGCGGGCAGGTTGAAATCCGTCACGAGCATCTGGGTGCGCGTGATGCGGCAGCGGCAGCGGCGGCGGAGGCGATCGGCGAGACGGCGATGCGACGCTCAAAGGTGAGGATGCGATTGCGACAGCGACGGTGGATGCGCGCGCGAGGGCGAAGATCGCGGTTCGGGAGGCGAGGCGAGATGAGGTGAGGCGACTCTCAGCGGGTTTGGTTGAATTCTGGTGGAAGTGGAAGCTGGGACGCTGGAAAGGAACGGGCGGGGAGGGAGCCCGGAAACCGACGGGAAGAAGAGTGGGTGGGTGCCGCCAACCTACACCTCAAGCGGATATGCAAGACGGGGCAAGCAAGCAAGTACTTCGTGGATGGCGTCTAGGTGCGCGAGTGTGCGAGCGAGAGTGAGAGAGTGCGCGAGCGTGCAAGACACAGCCCAAGACACAAGACGCACGAGAGAAACAGATGCCCAGACCGAGACAGGGACCGGGGCAGAGACGAATACAGAGACAGAGACAGACAGGGACAGAAACGGAATAAGCCCCGAGAGACAGAAAAGCCTGGGTGAGTTCGAGGTCGGCGGGCCGTCTGCTTCACTCTGCAAGTACAGTGGATCGGGCGAGATTTATCCCCCGATGGCGTTGGATGTCGGGACGGAGATGGAGATGTGGTAGGTAGGATAGGTAGAAGAGGCAGAGAAGGACCATGAGCAAACGTGGATAATAGAAGAAATGGAAGAATGGAAGGGTGATGGAGGGAAGGAAGGAAGAAAGGAAGAAGGGCGGAACGACAGAACGAGACGTCGTTGGTCCGAACGAGGAAGGATGCCGACAGCGACAGAAACAGCAACAGTGAGAGTGAGCTTCCGGCGACAGCTCCAGCCTCTAACTCCAGCCTCTAACTCCAGCCTCTAACTCCAGCGGCACAGCCAGTCTAAATTACTAGATTTTGGTACAAGTAGCAGGTACTAACGGACGGATACTCGAGAAGAGGGACAAAACTACGATATCAAGCCCGCGCGCATGGCGGCGCCAAAGCCCACCACTATCCGAGTACCTACCCACTAATAAACCCACTGTTGCACCCGCACCCTACTACTGCACGAGCCTGGGTAGTTCTGCACAGCACAGGGCAAACTCCCTGGGCACCACCAACTACACCCGACAACAGCACCCGACAGATGGGGCTTGCTGCAAGCCAGACAGCGCCCCAAAGACGCAGCCCGTCGGTAGGTGACGGACCTCCGTGGGTACTTACGTACAAATTAGCAGCAGGCGACTGGTTGCGGATGTGGTGGAGACGGCATTTGCTGGACTGTCACCACTGTATTTTGCTATACCTTCGGGATATGGCACTGCGGCTTGTTAGAGGTCATACGAACCAGTGAACGAGGCTCGCTCACAGACAATGGAAGACAGCGGAAGAGACCAGAAGTCAACAGGCTACGGAGTTTCCAGTTAAGGTAATCCGCAGTTCGAAGATAGTTCGGGCATTGTCATATCATCCATCTCACTGGTGATAATCGCAGCACACACACTAATAGCTGGGACATACAACGAGAGGCCCCGGAAGCAAGGAAGTACGAATAGCCTTACGACAATAACAAAGGGAAAATTCTTTTCAAGCCTCAACAAACCCTTGGCATGCATCGACTACTTCTTTAGGCGCCTTGCGCTTGATGGATTTCCGAGGACCACGGCCCGTCAGGACTCTAGAAGCGCCGCGAGGCAAAATCCTTCCCCCAAGAAACCCCCAAGAGAAACCCCCCTGGTCGGCAGGTGGCGTGTGGCGCGCAGCCTGGTAAGTCGTCGGGGGTACTGTCGGGGGGCCCATGTTGGGAGCAGGCAAGTACGGCATCGAGCAATAACCCCCAACTCCCGTGGGAAGACGAATACAATGAAACACAGCGGAGGCCGAGACCATGGGATTGCTATGCTGGTGGGTGTCGTGGCTGGATGGACATGGCTCCAGCGGGCCTCCTCTGTTGTGCCAAGGGAAAACCCTCTATCCGCCACTGAAACTCTAGCGGGTCTAGAAGGTTTCTGGGTGGGGGGAGTGGTGATAATTCGGCATGTTCTGACGGGATGGATGGATGGATGGATGGCAACTGAAGAGAATTCTTCCATGCATAAGTCAAGCAAGGTATTCGTTCGATGTAAGGCGTATTCGTGGAAAATACTGTACGTGCTTGGCACCTGGTCCGTACCCTCTATTGACAGGCCGCCGACTTGAGGCCCGGCTGCTGACCACCTCTTTGACAGGACACGGACACGAACTAACAGGAACTTCACAAACCGACGGGAGATGGGCGGGAGACGGACAAGAACGACGAAGACGGTAATAGGTATTAATGAAGGCGACCCCGTTTAGCCCCTGTCCGAGCGCCCTAGTGCCGCGATCGCAATCCGGCCGTGCTAATAAGTTTCCACTTGTAGCTTGTCACTTGTATCGGTAACTTGGACGAGAGACGAAGTAGGCTTCCTGCTTTGCAATACCTAGGCCACCGTCCAGCCCTTCGATAATTAGCGGGCTTCGGGCCAAGGCTGGACGGATGTGGGAATCAGCCGGGATGCGAATCGACGGGGGAGTGGGCTGAAGGGATACGATGCGATGGGTGGGCGGATCTGGAAATCGACCTCCACGCCGCTGCGACGTGGACAGGCCTTGCTCGGACCTGCTTCCTTTCCCTTCCCCAGGCCAGTTACCAGGGTCGCAAATAGGACTGAACGAAGGGATGAAGAAAGGGAAGAAAAAAAAGGGGTTCTGGGCTACGGTGCAAATTGCAAGGCAATGAATCTCTTCATCGCACTTCGTAGATCCCCAAAGCAATGACAACCACAACCTCAGGCAACACAGCGTCTGCTGTCATGCCTTGCCTTGTGTTACTTGCCTTGCTGGGCAGGTACACCTTCCCTTTCCCGGGTCCCTTAAGGTAGGTACATAGTAGTTAGAGAAGGAAAGCCCGTGCCCGCCTCCGATGCCCCCGTTCTCCATCTCATCAATCTCCATCTCCATCGCCATCTCCATCTTCAATGCTCCGTGCTACGGTGCTACAAGCCCACAAGCGTTCTTCGTGCTGCCTGCTCCATACCGACATGCCCTGTGCTCAACGCTTCTTCTTCTTTCCCGGCTGCTAATACGTGCCCAACGCCAACTCCCGCTCGTTCATTCGCTCGCTGCTGCTCTGGGCTCCTCCAACAGTTCGTTTCGTTTCTTCCTCCCTCAGAACACCTTTCCATTGGCGTCCCAGGCCCACGTACGACATCAGCCATGTCTCACCCTCTCACTCATGTCCACACGAGACCACTTCTCCAACAACCAGAACGGCCCCCTCCCAATATGCTAGCCCAAGTGCCCCCCTCCGCTTGTACCTGCCTGGCGCTTCCGCCTATGGACAATGAGAACAAGCCGCACGGAAGCTGGACAGAGTGTCTTGAGACCCTGTCTTCCGGGGCCAGGGGGCAGAGAAGCCGCTGCATGGGTGGCTTCGCCTGGTGCTAGAGATCCGCCAGCCACTTGCCGGTGGTTGTGCGTGCAATCTGGATCCCATCTTCCCAGCTTGGTCGACCAAGACGATAGCGTGCCGCCCGCCATGACTATCGGGCCCTGTGGCTGCAGCCGGGGTCTCTTACCCTTGGAACGAACCCAGGTCGAAGGGATCCAAGCACACAAGAGTCGCAGACACCTTGGCTCGTTTCGCAACATATCGCACATGTCAACGGCCCAGGAACCAACCGTTCGCCACCGCCGTGGAACCCGGACTTCGTTGGCTCCGTCCGGCTTGGCTGGCCGGCCATGCGTGTTGTGGCGTGGATGAGCATCTGTACCTACCGGTACTATGGGTAGACTATGGCTTTCAGTGGAGAGCCATGCGGTAAGGTAAGTAATTGCATCTAGATATGAGCCCTCTGGTTTCACCTCTCAGCTCTCGCGAACAGTCATGATGTGAATACAGGCACTATCAAGCCAGGAACGTCACCACGCACAGTCACATACCCAGACAATGTACGGTGGGCCATCCATATTTGTCGCCCCGACTACGGTCTACAGTACCTCCACAGGTCTCAAAACGCCATGGCAAGAGACTGTTGGTTCAACTGGCGCTAAGGAGCGCCGGTACCCATACCCATGACTGGGATTGATCTAGAAACAACAGAGTTTTGTCCATGAAAGCCCCAAAGGCGTTGTCTGGCTTTCCCAGTCGTCCCAATTCCCATTGTCCCAGTCCTACCTCCGGCGACAGCGACGGGTTCAGCCTTGACGGGCGGGCGAGCGGACGGACGGGACTACGCCGGGCACGTCCGTCGTTGATCCCCGGGGGGGACCGCCCTGTTTGTCTGTACTACTCACGTACTGACTGCACTCGGTTGTCGTCATCCTCAGCTTATTCCCTAGTACAGGGACCGTGCCCTTCAGGTGCCTCTGAACATTATGAGGTAGTCGTCGCTTCAGGGTTGGTGAGAGCTGAACTTCTGAAGTTATCCATCAGGTGCTCCATCCATGCCACTGAACGAAACTTCGGCCCAACATGCATGAAAGATGACCCCCCGGTAAATGAGATGCATCTCCCCGGGCGACCAACCAGAGCACGCAGCCTCGACCTGTCTGGTAGGTAGAGTTTGGGATGCTCCCGACCACGCGGTCGGATTTGTCGCTCGGTTCAGGAGTTGTCGAGCCGCCCATGCGGTAACCAGCATCACCCGGCGACGAGCACCATGGCCGATGTTGGTGGCAAGGCATGTTCCAACGGCAATTACGCAAGGTCCCCGTCATTTGCGATGTGTATCGAAAAGAACTCATGTCCGGCAATAACCAGGACCAGGACGTAAGTTAGCTTACCCTCCACAGACTTCATCCCTTGATCCCCTTAATTGGACCGTCCTCTACACACCTGTCGCTTACTCAATCTAGGCCATTGCCTCGGCGAGACTTCCAAAGTTAAAGTTTTGACGCCAAACCGCCACAGAAATGATCAGCCTGGCCATCATTGGAACAGCAAGCCAGTGGGACTTGCTCCGGAGGCTCGGGCCGACATCTGGGTTTGATCATCATACGGGCCACGTTATGCCCTCGGGGAATAAGGTATGGAGATAACACGCCTTACAGATACGAAGATTCTCCGTTCATCATCTCCTTTTCATCCCTTGACTCAGACTTCAGCGAAGATGCGTATCCACTGAGCAACTGATGGCATGTTCTACACATACTCTTTGCCTGCAGTACTACTACTACCCACGTACTACTTACTGTACGTATAACACTAAACTCATTCTTCAGCCCTTCTAGGATCTCTTACTAGCTTCTCTACCAGGCCGGCCAAGAGCTGCAAGACACACGAACCAATTGGCTTCGCAACCTCCCCTTGCTTCCGATCATCTTTCGGCTAATACAACCTACCCTCGACATGACTCTCATCTAAGACTCGCTTGTGGTGGTCAGCTTCGCTCGCAACATCCGCCATGCGAGCCACTGAACGGGCTTGACCCTGGCGTACGCATTACTCTTTTCACGTTGCAGTTTCTCGTACGGATAAGCGATATACTCTCCTACATCTCACCCCCTCGCCTGCCATGCGACCCCATGTTTTAGGTCCCATCCCCCTCCCCCTCATCCTCTGTTGACCACGTTCCTCACCAAAACCAAAAAAAAATCTGCCCCGAAAAAGGAGCGGTGCTTCCCTAGGCCGCACCGCCACAGATCTTCCCGTCACTTTATGCGAGATCTCCAACGTGTCGGGTTTGGACAGTCACCCCAGTCCCCGGTTTCATCCTCTTACGCGTATGATCTCTTGAACCAAGGGTTCTTCACTTTCTTTCTCTTTCTACCGTCCTCTCATTTCTTGCCAAGTCAACAGAAGCTCTTCTTGCTATTCCTGCGTAGTTACGCAACGCAGGCCCACAGAGAGTGGACTGAAATGTCATGCAAATGTGTGGCGCAAAGCCTGACGTCGTTGAGAATAGAAAAACACTCGGACATCTTTCTCGGCCGTGGCTTCGTTCGAGATCCTCCATGATCCGATTTCCTCGACTAGGCGGACTAAATCATTGAGCTAAAGGCAACTAGCTCGGACTGCTTGTTCATGCAAGCTCGCCCACTTCCCGGCTGTACGCCGACGAGTGTCACCGAAATCAGGTAAAAAGAGCAACTTACATCGACAGCTCGAAGAGTTTCTGGGATGCCACCGGAGTAATGAATCCGCGAGACACTTGATGAGCCAGGATGCGATTGGCAAACACCAATCGTTTATCACATTTTCAATATCAGGACATGTTCATAATGCCAGCACCGCGAGACTCCCTCCCATGCTATCCATACCCGGTGACATAATTAATCCAAAAAAAGCTCAACGCTTCCTCTCTTCTCGTAGCATTCTGCAACGCCTACTTAGAAGTCATCGTCTTCCATCCCATTGACCCGCTTCTCTCCTAGCTCCCGAATCTTCTCGCCTAGGATGGTCCGCCCGTATCGCTCGGCTACCTTCCCGGCGGCTTCGACCATCCTGCCGGTGCGGTCGCGCATCAGCTCTACCATCTCGAGCGCGCGCATTCCGCGTTCCTCGCCCTCGCGGCACTCGACGGCCAGCAGCTGCAGCAGCGTCTTGTCGATATCCAGCTCCAGCCGCGAGAGGAGCGAGCGCTGGGTGTGGCTGCCGGATGTCGCGTCGACCAGGTCACGTAGCTGGGCTACCTGCAGGCCGCGGAGCAGGAATTGTTGCTCCAGCTTCCGTGACTCGTTGTCTTCGTCTTCTTCGTCGCCCTCTTCGTCATTATCCTTCTCCTTCTCTGCATCGTCCCCATCGCCGGTGAGATCGTCGTCGATGGCGTTTCTGGCCTTCTTCTTCTTCTCCTTGGGCCCTGACGTCAGGGGCACGGCGAAGTCAAATTCGGAGAGGAGAGGACGGGGGAAATAGGGGTATTGGTCGCCACCCTTGAGGATGATACAATGAAACTTGTTGTCCGCCACGGCGATGGGGAAGTAGTGCTCGTTCTTGCGGCCCGAGGCTAGACGCGGGAGCAGCTTGGTGTCGAGTAGCGGCACCCAGCATGCCCGTGACGGCTGCCGCCAGTGAAGCAGTGTGAGAAGTGTGCCCGTAGAGTCATATATGCAAGGATCCTGTCAGACAAAGTTAGTAACTGTCTTTTCTCGGGTTTGTTAGAACATGGTGTGTGCGTTGACTTACACCGTTGTCTGAGAAGAATACGCTTTTGAGGGTTGCGTCGTTCGGTAGCGCTACTGTGTCTTCGTTCTGGCAAATCTCGTCCCGCTTGACGTTCTCAATGGTATACTGGAGGCGAGTGTTGCCATCTGGACCGACCGGTCCGTTGCCAATCGTCAGGACGTAGTCCCTCCAGCTGGCGCACGTCACGGTGGGCGTACTCTTTGGCCGATACACGCGGTAGGGCATGCCGAAGCGGGTAAAGACACGCACGTAGTTGGCGCTCGTAGTGACGGTGATGAAGGACTCACTCAGGGACATGGCTGTGACGGCCTCGCCGCGGGGCAGCTCTGTGCGCCAGTCGGAACGCTGCGTCCATGTCTCATGCGGGCGGTAGAAGATGGTGGCCGGGACGTCGTCCTTGGGCGGGCTGGAGAAGAGAGTGCCGTGCTCGGTGAGGCAGGCCTTATCGTAGAGGAATGTGTCGGTGAAGTGGAAATCGCGGTTGAACTCGTGGTCGTAGAACTCGACGGTGACGGTGTGGTGCGAGTCCTGGTCGATGGTCCAAACGAAGCCGATGAGGTTGAGGCAGAGATACTTGCGGTTGCCCCTCCAGGGGGTCGAGCCGGGCTGGAATGAGTCGTGATATTGCGGTTCAAGGAGGTGACGGCGTTTGTTGGACGGCTCGCCGGTCAAGTCCTCGCCATCACGGCCTCGCTTCTGACCGCCGCCGATAGCGTAACCGGCGCCATCGTCATCAACCACGAAATCGTCGTCTCCATACCCGTCAGCGTCCTGGAGGAAGGAGTCAAGACTTCCGAGCGAATCTCGCCGCGGACGAGAGGGGATATCTTGATGCTTCTGGCCGTTGATCTGAGCGACCCTTCCGTTGCCAGAAATCTCGGCCCGGGGATCGTGGATGAAGGGCGCCGGTTGCGTCGGCAGCTTTAGCAACGGGGAGTACTGGTCCGTTATGATATCCGGGTAGATGTAGACTTCTCCGTCGGCCGTGGTGAAGGACAGGATATTCTTGGACGGGTGCCACGCAAGGTCGAGGATGTTCATGTAATCGTGTCGGGCAATGACGCTCTGCGTCTTGGTCTCCCAGACCAACAGCTTGCCGTCCTTGCTCGCCGACGCCAGCATCGCGCCATTGGGCGACCAGGCCAGCGCCGTGATGTCCGTCAGGTGGCCATTGGCAAAGCACCGCTGCTTCTCCCAGTCGTTCTTGGAGATGATCTGGATGTCCTTGGTGGGCGTGGACACCGCAAAGGCTCGTCCGTCGGGGTGCCAAGCCACCTTCGCCGTTGCATCGTCCATCTGGTCGAGAGCCCCGATGACGCCGTCCACCTTGCGGATCAGCTCCGGCTCCTCGGCCGTGAGCGAGTACACATAGATGATGCCGTCGACGCCGGACAGCGCCACGAGGCGGCCCAGGGGGTCGAAGCTGACATGGCGCACCTGTCGGCCGTGCTCGCGCAGATGGCGCACCTGCATTATGTCCTGGGTATTCACCAGCTTGACGCTCATCTCGTCGCTCGCAACAGCACACCATTGGTGGTCGGGAGACAGGGCCACGTCTCGCACGGGCATGGTGGTGCGCAGCAGGAACTTCTCGAAGGCGGCCGTCTCGAGCGAGTAGAGGCTGACGGTGCAGTCCTCGGAGCCGACGACGAAGAAGCGGTCGGAGGCGGCCACGGCCACGTTCTGCTCCTGGCAGTCATCGATGTTGGTGGGCTCGCCATCGGAGCCCGTCGTGTAGAGGCGGATGGTGTTGTTGGAGCCGACGGTGACGAGGCGAGAGCCATCGGGCGTGTAGGTGCAGCGCGTCGTGCCCTGCGTGAAGGCCGAGCGAGGCCACGGCCGGGGGGCGAGAGTCGAATCCATCGTGTAGCTAGGATTCGAGGAGCATTGGGGAGGTTGGTCTGTGTTGTGTGTGTATTCGCAAAGCAGGTAGACTGCTGGTTGTGGTGTGGAATTGCAATGTTCCAGCGTGAGGTAAAGCCACAGGGAGACGCGTCTGAGAGCGCGTCGCACTTAACGGGTCGCGGAGGACCCCGCCAACCTTTTTTAAGTCCACCAAAAATGGACCCTGAGGCGATTTACGCATATTTACTTACTGCCTAATAGGCAACTATTTAGCCACTGGAAAATATATAGAAGCTGGAATATTCAAGAATTATCCAACATTTTGTCTTATACCCAGACAAGATACATCTTTATTTACACTCCCCTCCAGCAACTCACACTTCCATAGTGTAGAGAACTTCAACCTCCTCCCGTCATGCAGTCCTCAGACCGAGACCACTTCTTCCAGACCGAGTGAGTCGGTATCGCCGCCTACAACCTCATGGCGAGGCTCGCAGCTGACACGCCTCTCCAGTGCGTCACAGGCCCAGCAGCAGCGGAAGGCCGCCAAGGCTGGCAACAAGAATGGCGACCCTGTCGTCATGAAGTCCAAGATCCTCGCTGCCATCCCGGACCCGGCCTCTCCGCTCACCTCCGTCTTCATCGCCGAGTCGGCGGGCTTCGTCCGCCGCGTCAGCCTCGAGGTATGAGCCTTTCATGTGACTTGTATCTCGACTTAAACTGACTGGGCTGTTCAGTTGGCCCAACCAAAGACCACCTACCGCGGTCCCAAAACCCCAGTGACGTGCCTCGCGATAGGGGGCAAGGACGGCAAGACCGTTTTCGCTGGCTCGTGGGACAAGGACATCTGGTCATGGGACGTCGAGTCGTCCCGGCCAGGGCGCAGGCTCAGCGGCCACGCCGACTTCGTCAAGGCCGTCGTCTGCGCCAAAATCTCAGGCAAAGATGTGCTCATCAGCGGCGGCGCCGACAAGAAGATCCTCGTCTGGGACACCGAGACCGGCCGCCGGCTTCACACGCTGCAGGACCCGTCGACGACCATGCTCGCCGTGCAGCACCTTGCCGTCGATCCTGTGCTCAGCACCGCCGACGCCGTGGTCCTTGCCAGCGCCAGCAGCGACCCCAATATCCGCCGGTGGAAGATCACGCTTGAGGGCTACGAGCAGCTGCCCGAGTCGTTCCATGACAAGCCTGATGCCGAGCGTCTCACCGTCCAAGAGCACGAGACGAGTGTCTACAGACTCTTTTACGACGACACAAGCGACGACGTAGATCTGTGGACGGCCAGCGCCGACGGCACAGCAAAGTGTCTGGCGCGGTCGCGGAACTTCACGGCAGATGACTCCTTCGAGCATGGCGACTACGTGCGAGCTGTGGCCGTGACGGACCAGTGGGTTATTACAGCAGGACGGGATGAGGACGTCAAGGTGTGGGATCGCTCGTCAGGCAAGCTATATGCGACGCTCTTCGGACATTACGATGAGATCACCGATCTGGTGATGCTACGAGATGCAGAAGGTACTAGCCGCAAGGTGTGCAGCGTGGGCATCGATGGCACAATCCGGACATGGCCATTAGGCAAGTCGGAGCTTGATGAGGTGGTTGTCAAGATCGAGGAGGCTTCCAAGGCCGGCGCGAAGAAAGAGGACGAGGACAAGGAAGAGAACCTGCTGACGGCAGAGGAGGAAGCAGAGCTGGCAGAGCTCATGGACGATTAGGTCAACGGGGGACCAACAAGAACTCTGATCCACGGGGGCGCGTGGAACCCCTTTGAATTGCCAAAGCCTCACATCGTGTGCCTTGATTTGATTGTGCGGTCTACCCCTGAGGCCTGCCTTAACGCCGTTCCGGAGCAGTCACACATGTGCAACCCAAGTTCAGCTCAACTCTCGCAGCCTCAGCTTTCAGCGGCGACTAACGCATCTGCTGCTGGTGACTGTATTACCAACCGGTATGAGAAGAGCACAACAGCAATGAAACATGTCTCAGGTCCCCTGAGGAAAGCAATGTTGGTTGACTTCTGGAATAAACAAGGTAACCGGACGATCCCGCAATCTGGAACAGATCATCGTTGGCCACGCATGCTCAGCATGACCCCACGAGGTGCCGCTGGACACCTCGTCTTCAAGACTCATTTTTGCTGCAAGAAGCCCGCCGTGAAAATTAGCTGAGCGCCGATCCATGCCCTTGCAGGCCTTGCAGGGATTCTTTCTCGGTGTTTTCGCACGAGGCATTGTGCCAGTTATAGTCGAGATCTGGTGCTGTAATTATTACCGTAAGATTTCGGGCCCTGGCGATCCGACCAGGGCGAAGGCAATAACTGTTCGTACAGGATCAAACTTTCCAAGCCAGAAGCCAGGGGTCAATGCAATCTAGCTTAATCATTTCAGGGATTTCGATGAGAAGGTGCAGGTAATGATCGGACCATCGGATACTCGTGCTGTCACAAGTGACAGAGCTGAGTGATCGCCATACCCACGGTTCACGGAGTGCCATGACAACCCCCCCCCCCCCGCGTATTGTGAGTAAAACCTGCATTAGGTCGATGGGGGATAGACTCCCAGCCCACGCGGCGTGAAAGTTTTAGATCCGAGCAATTGTTTGCTTTCCTTTCCCACTTTGCTTTTTGTTGGTGTGTCGAGCTGAGCGATGAGGCTGGCTGGCCAGGCCTGTCTGCACTCGTAACCGTGAATGATCCCCGTCACAGTCACTTTGCTTTTCCTGTGAGATTGCCCCTGGTGCCACTGAGGTCGTAGAACTGTCCAGGACAGTATCCGCAGCATCGGCAATGTTGGTCTTCGTCCATGCGTATGAATCGCCTTGCACGCATGGACAGAGTTGCGCATCCTACCAAGAGGAATCCACGAGCCGGTGGCACATTCTGCTGCCGTGCCCAATTTAACTGCTTCCGAACAGGATCCTGAGTGTAACACGACACACAAACACCCCAGCTGTATCATCCAGCGTGGTCGTAATTTCCAGTATACGGGGGGGACAACAAGGTTATCTGTCCCAGCGTAAGATCCAGCATTGAATGCGACCATGAGAAACGGGCTTGGTCCTTGGTTGCGATGAAAAGCCTCTGCCGAATTTTCTTTTTCTTTTCTTCTTCCCGTTGTTGGATCCCGCAACTGCACACGTGCCGTCAATGCTACGCTATACGATCGCGTGTCAACTGGAGATCACATCTGCGATATGCAGCGTACACCCAGGCCATCGGGTCTCGATCGACAGACGGGCGGGGCCATATTAGAGGAAGTTCCCACAGAATCTTGTGGGCTTGCATCCTTGTTAATGTCGAAAGCCGCAGATGTCCACGAACACTTGCCCATCGGTTCACTGCAGGAGAACATGCCCCTTCTCGCAAAGAAGCAGCAATGGGGTTTAGAGGATGCAATCTAATTACTGCGTAGACCACGGGTGCATGAGTTAGGCACAGTTGGCGCGCCTGGCCAACCCCTTAGATCCCGGGCGGGGCAGCATCACGCTGGCTCATTAGGAAGAGGGGATTCAAAGGTTGGTGCGTGCGGGCGGGATGAGTTGAGGGAACTATGCCGAGTAGAGCACCCACCGGTTGCTGATCAAGTTGCTTTGGTTGTGTTTCTGTAGCCTCTGCCTCACTACTGTTACATAGTAGATAGAGCAAGTGTCAGCAGTAGCTTGTTCGTAATCGGTGTCATCAAAGACTCGAATCTGACGCAAACAGGCGCGTTACCGGAATCTCGACTACCTTGGCCAGCTGAACTTTCAAAGACAGCGAGCGCCTAGCAATGAGCCAGTCCCCGAGGCCTTAGTTTGGAGACAGCTGAGGCCTAGAACAGCGGACCGGTATAATGCGACCACGAACTGCCGACCGCTAGCCAGGGTTGAAGAGCGCCGACATCCCAAGCGTCAATGATTAGATCAGTCATGTCGGGAGGAAGGACGGCGGGTTCCCCACTGCGTAGATAGGTCTATCCTTTTGTTGACGTAGTTTCTGCTGCATTGTTGTCGGGCTGGCCTGTGCCATACCGGAAGAGACGCATCAAGCAACTGTTTCACAGTCCAGCGAAACCTCAAACGCACTACAACCATTTAAGATCTAGACGACACTGATCAGCACAATCCGCAACCCACACACACCACCAAATGTCGGTTACATCCCAAACCCTCCAGCGTTGCAAACTACCACAAACGGCGGCGTTGAGCCACGAAGCCAAACTTCCCTCTCCCGAGGTCTGTTGTTGTGGATGATGAATGCGGAGCGAGCGGTGGGAACGGCAGCGCCGAGCCCGTGGCTTGTGAAGTGACGGGAATATCCCGGTTTCCTGGCTCGCCTACCCCGGCTGGGCAAGCAAACATCAGGAGTGGGGAAAGAAAACAGCCGCCAGAGAACACTTGGAATAGCTTCTTGCATCTAAGTGAAACGCAGCCAAGGTGGCACCCGCTGTGAATCGACACGGGCTGAGCTGGATGGCCATGAAATGAGGCTTCTCAGCTTCTCAGCCCAGCCTCCGGAAAACCCGTCACAATGCGGCGTAATCATAGTAGAGGACGCCACAGTGTGCTGGACTGTAATTGTTGTCGCGATCATCGCTGCCACTGCTGTAGACGATCATTGCTACTTTCTGTAGGCGAGACGGTTGCCGACGCCATCGCTTTGTCAATGCTGATCTATACTGAATGCCTCTGGGCTTATTGAGCTGGCGCAAAGCGATGCCGGAACTCGTGGACGGTTTGAGACTTGATCCCGATATGCAAGGTAGATCGCAGGTCATTAAGCCGGGCAGATGAGGCTCACTTGCCCAGGTCGAGGTTCGGCTGCACATCCACCCTGACTGTGACGTGGGGGAATCAGGGGCATTCGCCATGAGAGGGGCCGCCAGCAGAACGTTCCAACTCTTTGGCTCTTCAGTTGGTTTGGTGGGTGAAGCGTCTTTATTGGCCTATCCACGGGGACCAAGGATAAAGGCCGCGGTCGACTTGCTTTTCCGCTAGTCTGGAGGTACCTGGGTTAGTGGAGTTCTAAGGCAAACATCACATCCCAATTACGGAGCAACCAGACACAAGGGGGGGTAATCTCCATCCATGCCTCATGCTGTGTGTAAATCGGTACGTGGGTACGCTACGCTGGTAGGTATGCAGCTGGGTCCTGAACAGTCGACAATCGACCCTGAGTTCTAACCGTGCCATCGCTACACGCTGTGGTTCCTCGACGCACGAGGTCAGACATGTCTTGAACTTGAGGCCGCACGGTGCAACCGCGCATGCAGGAAGTTGGTGGGAGCCCAAGCTCTAGGTGGTTATGGGATAGTAAAGTCCCTATTCTCTTGCAGGCATTCTGAGAGAGCGGCACGGGGTCCACGGTAACTAAGGATCGGGAAAAAAGGTCGAGGGCGGGCCAGACAGTGGTCGGAGATGGGTCGGGGCCAGGTCGGAGCGGCGATGCAAGTCGCCATGCCCCCCACAAGCGTCAGTGGACTCCGTACAAACGACAAGTATTGGGGTTCCGTCAGCACAACCCGCGATAGCGCAGCAGTTACCCGTAACCCAGGCCCATGGTGACTCCAGGATACACAGTCCAGAGGCCAACATTGGAGGAGCTAACATCGTGGGGATTGGGCTCCTCCCTTGCTCCACGGCGTGGCTGTCCCCTGGTGGATGCCCTCGCCGCCCCCCTTGTCCTGGCTCCTAGCCTCCAAGTGCGATCTCGCCGTGGGATAGGCTAAGCTCTGGTGGATTCTGGTTGTGCAAACTGCCGCTGTGGCCCGGGGCGCATGCAAGACCCTGCTTTCTGACGACTGCAATCGGGTTTGTGCTTGGCTGGCTGGCTAGCCGTTCGTAGTGTCGTGCTTCGTTGGTGCTTCGTGCTTCGTACTGCCCTTCCGACGCCATCGCCGACGCCGTTGCCACAACCTGCTGCCGGTATCCAGGTATCCGGTCAGACCCGTAGCAGGCAAGCGTTGCGGGCTGCAAGCCGCAAGTTGCAAGCGTCGTCGAATCGCTGCTTTTGATCTAACAAAAAGGAACCTCGCTACGTACGTACTGGTACCAACTGGTTTGCCGTCGAGCTCGCGGCCACTGGCCAATACCGCCCCGTTGCATCCGCCGAGCCCTTGAGGATTGCAACGGATACGCCCAATTCCCCAAGAGTGGCTTGCGCCTGGGTGCAGTAGTGACTCGTTGCAGGGCTTGAATGGTCGTGGAGCGTGGAGCGTGGAGCATGGAGCGTGAAGTGAGCGCGAGGTGGACTGCGAACAGAAGAGACAAATCCGAGGGCACCTGCCAGACGTAAACGGGGTGCGTCACTGCTCCTTCCGTCTTGCTTCCAGATACTAATTAATACCAAGTTGCCAGGCCGCCCCTTTCTCGTTCCTACTCGCCTAGATCACACCTGCCTGTCAAGTGCCTCCTTCCACCTTTCCCTCTCTTCTTCATTCGCATCTTTCTCGCTTCACGTGCGGTAACCGCCTTCGATCTCTTCCATCCAAACTCTTCCACCTTCCTTCATCTCTGTGAAGCCACCTCTTCGACATACTTCCTTTCAGAATTCTTCCCTCTCGAGGTTAGCATCACCACCGCCTCACCTGCGTTCACCGTCAGTTCAACATCGCACACTACACCGCACCTGAACGCTTAAACCTCCCCTCTTTTTCACTTCTTCCCTACTACCCAGACGTTCAGAATACTCAGCATCCCTTTGGAAAAATCATTCGATCAACGCCTCACTACTCGGCGCCTGAAATCTTCTCCCTTCTGCGCCCACCCAATTCAGACGGCCCACGTCTCACACGCACCATGGCAACCGGCAAGGGATTCCTCGGAAGCATTGTTGCTTTCGAGGGCCATGCTGAGACCATATCAACACAATTACGGTTGCTCCCTACTTCTCCACAAGTTCTCATTCTTCCGAGCATTCAAAGTTATGTTCCGAACGACGACCATGAGGAATGCTTCGACGCACGTATTTACGTCAAGAAGATCCACGATGCCCTGGCCGCTCGCAATCAAGCTGCTCAGACCTTCTTACAAGGGTCGACTTCCACCAGCAAACGTCTAATTTTCATGAATGGCGGTACTCTGGGCGCACAGGTTTTGTGTATCAAGGCCATCATGGGACACGAGACCCACGGCGACTACAACCAGGCCGAGGCTATCTTCAACCAATTGATCAAGGACGGCGTGGCTGGCATCGAGAACCCAGGGAGAGATTGGAGGAGAAGAAGCACCTTCGAATACTTCGGCGATCACCGGTTTAACGAGGAGCTCGAGGACCCCATAACGAGGGCGATGCGAGCTGCCGATGCCTTAGATCGACAGACTGCGAGTCTACAGCCCAACAACGACATGGACTTGACCGGAGTCTTCCGCCCCCGAAGCAACAGCCTACCGCTGTATGGATACGCTGATAGTCTTGGGGACGTCGCACCCTTCTTTGTCTTTGGCGCCCAAAGCCAGTCCGAAGACACAGAGAGTTTGTGTGACGAGGCAATCGAGGAGGCCTACTCCAAGCGAAGCTCCCAGCGAAGTTCTCGTGCTTCTCGGTCATCGATGTTTGCCATCACACATTACGAAAGGCCCTCTGATGAGGTCTTCCCCGGGTTCACGAATCTTCTGCCGCTCTCCCCTAACATGTCCTACCCCAGATCACCCAGTTGCATCGGTGAGGCATATGCAGCTTTGGTGGCGCAGGCGCCTCTCGGTCCTGAAGTTTTCACTCCAAGATCCGATGTGTTTGGTATCCGTTCCACAGATAATGTCGTGTACGGCGAGGCATCACTCTTGGACCTGCGCCTCTCTGGCCGCAGGGCTACGTTGACGAGAGTCAAATCGCTTGACCGAATCTATCCTGCCGCCCCCAAGTACCGGGATCTATGCATCCCGTCAGACACGACAGTGCCGGAGAGGGAGCCGGGGTGCGATTTCGAGCAAGAGACGACAACGGAGGCTCGCAGACATTCATGCATGGTCATCACAGGTGCCAAAGACTCTCGACCTAGCCGACTGAGTTACATCGGGGGGGCGCGAACCATTGTTGTGAGATCAAATCGGGCCATTGTCAAGATGGAATCTCTTCCTTTTGAGAAGAAGCGAAAGCCAGCGAGAGCTTCATACGTCGACCGAGGTACAGACGCTGAGGTGCCCGGAACCGAGGAGTTCTTCAAGCCAGTCTTTCCTCTTTTGGAGGATCTCATTATAATCTTCAAGGACGAGGTGCCAGACGTTCTTTTTGACTCGGTCGTTCGGGGCCTCGGAACTGGCAACCATACTATCGTCTCTCACTCGTCGGCTGACTCCGAAGCCTCCGAAGCTCGAACTCCAGCCCCTAGCACGCCACAGTCTCAGACACTCGAGGAACCTGACTATGCAGATGATTCATTCCAAGAGTCGGATGTGGAAGTCATCACTCACAACGGTTACACTGATGAATATGATCCCTTCGCCTATGTGCAACCTAGCTGGCCCCAGACAAAGCCCCAAACAATGAAGCCACTGAAGAAGGTGTCCACTTTGAAGGTTGAACGACCGCCCACGTCAACCTATCCACCTCCACATTCCATCTCGGAAACAGAAGAGAAGATCCATGAGTTCAACATTACGAGCCAGCAAACCCCTGTCGTGATCCAGAATTCATTGCGATCTGTCCTGAAGGATCACTTCCCACCAGAAACTCAGGGCTACCGCCAGTTCCAGTTCCCGCTTCTCCCTGAACTTGAAGGGCTCTGGAGACCGATCTTCCGACAAGCTGAGCCGGATAGTGCCCAGGAAAACAACCGCAGAATGGATCAAATTTTCGCCATCGGGGCCCAGCGAGGTGTCAAGAAGGACTATGCCTCTGCCATCATCGGACAATTGGAGAAACTTGGAACCAAGTCGAGCGGTATGAGTCGCAGTGGAAGGTTAGATTTTAGGTACGTCGTAGCCCGAAATCCCGTTATTACCTTCTCCAACTAATATTGTTTGCTCAGATATCTCCTTGCCAATGCTATGCAGGCATTCACAGCTCAACCCTTGACGAACCAGACACACGATAACCCATTTGCTAACCCGTACCTACTGGCGACCCTCATCGTGCCCCATCTTGAGACATATCTCGCCCTCCATTCAGAGGTCAGGTTCCTTCTCTTGGAATACCCCCAAGAGCATCTCCCCACCATGATGGCCTTGCAAAAGCTCGTCGGGGTTGATCTCATGAAGGTTGCTCAAATCGTCGATTCCAGTAGCAAGGACCTGCCTTTCACCAACCTTCGTGGCACAGACTATATCAACACTCCAGACCAGGGGTACACAGGCCGATGCGGAGCATCCTTGGCGCCATCTGGACCATCCTACGATGTAACTGTTTCGAAGGCCAACTTCCTTCTTACTTCAACTGCGACCGAATCAGAAATCGCTACTTTTATCTCTACGGTCTTGAAGATCCTCTACGAAATCTCTCCATTCTACACTCCCGAGTCGCCAAAACGAACCACGCCAAAGAAGGATAGGACTCGTCCAGCACCGTTGCCAGGGGCGTTTTCCCCCTTCCCTCGGGTGGCCTCTGGACAACAAAGTCCGGCTTGGTCTCCTGGTCTTATTCCGAGACTCGAGTCACCGCCGCTCTCACCGAGGGCAGGATCCATTGCTGAAACTGTCAAAACCTCCAAGTCAACAAGGAGTAGAATTGGCAGGAGTAAGTCACGGCGCAAGCCGTCGACCGTTGATTGCGAGTCGATTCTAAGCTTTGACTTAAGCGATAGCGACTGGGACCAGGAAGACAGGCGGATTATGCCGACCCTGGTGAAAAAGCCGGAGATTCGCAAAGGCAACAGCCGCAAGGCGCTCAAGTTCCTAGGGCTTGCATGATTACCTTTTTGCAGCTGCATTTGCAAACAAATTCCTTGACTGTTTTTGGTCTTATGATTGATGACACTGCCCAATCGAGGCACATTTTCTTCAGGTTCTATCAAGGTTGGGAAAAGCGTCAATACCCAAGGGACTCCGGGCAGGGGAATAATCACAGTGGTGGAGGGTTCATTGTGACAGGATTATAATCTTTGTACTATTTGCTGAAGTTGCTTATCGATTTGAGTTTTGTTTTTGAAATGTATTTGCGTACGTTGGCTTCATGCGGCTCAAAGTGCGATCACGTTCGTGGTGATTCTTGATTGTCACACCAAATAACAACCCAGTGCCTGGTAGATGACATATGTGTCTTCATCAACCTAAAGAAAACATAGATGACATACTGGCTTTTCCGCAAGAAGCGCTTATATTTCTCAGTGCTATTTCCTCGAATTCCTTTCCTTACACGTCCAGTCACTGAATGCATTGATGGGTCATCAATCACCACATCCACGGCAGGCAATGTAACCAGGAGTCGGGATAGTTTCGTAGTCAACAAAGCGGCCATCCCGTACTCGGTTTCATTCCCATTTATATCATGCGTGTTACGTAGCAAGTAGACTACGTGCTGCCTCAAACCTGAGCCGTGACCGGGTCGAAACAGCCCTTACTCGCTGGCAGATGGGCACGGAATCGAGGTAGCAAATCACGTCACACCACATGATACAGAAACATCCAGCATGGCCAGATCTAGAAAGTATTCCAAGGCGAATGTATTGATCGAGAAGCAGCAGACAAGAGAGACAGGGGAAGGGACAGGGCAGGTCTAGATGAAGAGAATATCCCGCCTGTATTAAGAATGCTCCATCCCCGTATACACGCAACATGAAAAAAGCAAGGGCCAAAAGTCAAGACGAAGATAGCAAAAAACAGAAGTTCCAATAATTGACAATAATCCAAAATAATCCCGAGGCCCTCCCCCTAGCAAAGCAAAAAAACCGAATCGAATCAAATGGGGGGAAATGAGTGAAGCAAAAACCATGACAACAAAAAGGGAGGAAGGAGAAGGCAATGAACCAATCTAGAAAACCAAAACAGGGGCTCTCGGAGAAGAGTGTGCGTGACTAGAGGCAGACCAAGGAAGAATCGTCCAATAACCAAGAGCAGCAGGCGACAGACAGTGGCGTTGGCGAGAAGTATCGTGCAGTAATATCTCCCTAAAGTTTCAAATTCCGTAAAACAGAGAGAGAATACACTCACACAACACGCACCCTCAGTCGATTGTGTTGAAAATTGCCATTATCGTGTCCGTTGCGCACCCTTCCCCAGAATCCCTCAAATCCCTTTCCTACCCCGGTTGCTTCGTGGCCCTCCGATCTGGTCGAGGATTTCTGCGTGGTCGATCCGAAATAAAAATAACGTCTTCCAAATGCCAAGGGGGAAGTGCCGTGATCTGCGTTGGATGGAGAGCAAGATCCAAGTGAACATGGTTTGGTCTATGCGCAGAAGGGGGGCGAAGAGCAAATGGGGAAAGCAAAAATCGTAATTGAACCCGGTCGATCATGTCCCTAGCATTGCCCTATTCCGGCCGTACTCCGTCATCCTGCTTCGCCTCGAAATAGTGGTCATGGGAGCGTTTAGCAGCAGCCGTTGTTAGCCGACGGGCCGACGCCCTGGCCCTGGCCGACTTGCACGCTGGGTTTCGTGTTGTTGGCTGTGGTGGTACCCATACGCTCCTTGATCTGGCGGGCCATGGTCAGGAAGGCCTGCTCGACGTTGCTGGCGTTCTTGGCAGAAGTCTCAAGGAAGGGGATGCCCAAGCTGTCGGCAAATTCCTAGACATTAAATATTAGCGACCGGGTCCAAGAGGTTGCAATGCATCGGTAGCCTGGGGAGAGGAGCCCTCCAGGCCTCATGCACCGTTGGATTTGCAGTTGCACTTGATCGTGCGTGAATGACACAGGTAATCAAATGAGGGGGCGACTCACCTTCGCGACTGAGTACTCTACGACCTTCTTATCCGACATATCGCTCTTGTTGCCGACCAACAGCTTGTTGACGCCCTCGGTGGCGTATCGGTCGATCTCCTGGAGCCATTGCTTGACGTTGTTGAAGGAGTCCATGTCGGTGACATCGTAGACGACGCAGATGCCGTGGGCACCACGGTAGTAGGAAGAGGTGATGGTTCGGAATCGTTCTTGGCCAGCAGTATCCCACTGTGGAGAAGGCCAGGGTTAGTACATTCATGGCGGGGAGGCGACGCGCTGGGGGGATCAAACATACAATCTGCAGCTTGACCGTCTTTCCATCGAGCTCTATCGTTCGGATTTTCTGAAGCAAGGTATCAGCAATGGCGTGGTTCGGCGGGGAAGACAGAAAATATGGCGGGGAAGGACGTACGAAATCGACACCGATGGTGGAGATGTAGGACTCAGTGTAGGTGTCATCGGCAAATCGCAGCAGCAAGCAAGACTTTCCGACACCGGAATCACCGATGAGGAGGAGCTTGAAGAGATAGTCATATCTAGACGGAGGAGGGTTAGAAACGGCATCGGAGGTCGCAAACGGGCGTTCCGGGGCGAGGGAAGGGGTGACGGTTGCAGTGACGGTGTGAGGAGGACTCTGGAGCGAGGGTCAGTACAAGAGCGGATGTTGGGTCAGGAGGTTATCGCAAAGGAGGCGGAGGCGGAGTGGCGTACTACTCGGGGTTCATGATGGCGGGAGCGGCGGGCGTCGCGACGGGGACTGGATTTGGGAGGGAAAGAAGACGAGATGCAGAGGTCGGCGAGGGCGATCGGCTGGGATGGCGATGGCGATGGAAGACGAGGTCGTGGTGATGGTGATGGTGCAAGAGTGGAAGTGAGCGCAGGCGGCAGAGGCTCAAAGTACGTCAGGCTAAGGTAAGGGAAGACAAAGGTAAACGTAGCGCAAGGCAACGCCAGCGCGGCAAACCAGCGAGAGGGAGGGCCGGTTTCTGGGGCGGCAGCAGCCTGGGCGGTGGAGCGGTGGAGAGAGGCAGGTGACCGGTCACGGGACCTGGGTGGTTCCTCAGGCTGTCGGGCGGTCGAGTCCCGTACAGTACGAATAGTCTGGACGAAATAGACGATGCTAATGCTCGAAAATGGAGCCCGGTCCTGGTTCCTTCATGGTAGTTACAGTCGTATTTCCATGGGAGGGAAATGAACTCATATGACACTCTTGTCCTCGTCCTCTTTTCTACAGTGTGCTGCACACATGCTACTTCTCCTCGCCTCCGTACTATTATACCTGGCATGCAAAACGGAAGCATGGTGCATGTGACGAAATCGCCTGGTTGAGGTATCTGACATCTCAACATGGACCATGAACAAGACCTTGCATACAGGGCAGTCATGTGGCCGAAGGGCTTACAGGATGATGCAGTCACTCTCTTTTACAGTGTTTTCTACACAGTAGTGGCAGGTAGTGTTCTCTTCGCCTACTAGCCGAGGCTGCTACAAAAATGACCGGCTGGCCCAGTCACCATCACCATCAGTATCAGCGCCTGTACCACCTGCCAGGCCATCTCGTGGCCCAGTACTAAGGTCCAGTACGTAGTAGTAGGCGGACGACCACAAGACTTGGGTTCTCTCTCGCCCCACTGCAATAACCAAGCATCTGGTCCGGTGCACTATAGACCAGATGTCGTAAAGAAACAACTGAAGTCAAGCTTCAATCACATGTGTATCTACACAGAACAGCTTCTAATTAGTGGATCCCGTATACCTCTCTCTGGGAAGACCCGGGCTCCCCCGCCACAAACCCGCCGCTGTGGCACTGCCAAGTGCTACCGTCAATCCAGCAAGCTTTTCCCGTCACCACCTACTCACGAGGTACCTTCCCACCAAATTTCCTCCTCGGGGTACTCCGTCCCAGCTTCCAGCCAACCCGGCTTTACCCATTAACTTACCCTCGTCCTCCAAAAAGTTGCCCGAAGTGGACTGAACTCCAACATCATCGATCCATTACGCCTTCACGCCCGCCGTTGCTGGAAACACACAAACTCTGGCTTTTGGTCTACGTCACAAGTCGTCTGCTTCCCTCGCGTCTTCCCGGGGTCCATGACGCTCCCCAACCCGCTGCGCTGACCACCAATGGCCGCGCCCTTCCGCTCCGCCCTCCGCCGTCCCGGCCGGCCTCGTTCGCTGCCTCCCGCCTCGCTCGTCCGGAGCCGTCCTCTCTCCCGCTTCAGCCCGGCCAAGGCCCAGGTCGCCTCCGCCCAGCCCCGGGCCGCCCGTGACAGTGTCCGCCGGGCCGAGCGCAAGCCTCTGTCCCAAACCTACTTCGATGCGACGGGCTTGAAGTGGGTTGGCGCCGGGGCCGAGGGCCCGAACGATCCCAACAAGGCGAAGCTGGGAAAGAGTATGTTGCCCTCGCCGAGACCGCATATAACGTTCCGACCTATGCTAACTAATTCGCCTCGCCTCCAGCTCTACGAGTCCTCCAAGATCGACTGCCGACCCTCCTCCAATCCCCGCTCCCTCACGAAATTCTCGCGCCCAATATCTCCCTCCATCTCTTCCCGTCCACTCACCCCCATCTCCCCGTCGTCTCCGGCCGCGTCGCTTACAATGCCGCCCTCTGGACCTCGCCAATCGCCTGGAACCGCGTTCCCATCATTGGCAACGTCCGCCTCGAGATCCTCGCCGAGCGCATGACCTCGGAGCCTCTCACATTCCTGCCCCGCCGCCCTGGTGCCATGCCCGAGCAACTCGTCGTCCGCTGGTGCGAGAAGCGCAAGGAGCCGAGTCTCTCCTCCGGCCGCAGTGCCGTCAGTGTTATTGCCCGCTCTCTACCCTGGGTCGGGCGTGGTGTCGACCCCAACAAAGCCTTCACCGGCCTGTTCATATTCGACTTCGATTCCGAGGGCCGCATCCTCAGCCATACCATCGAGCAGGCGCAAGCCGGGGGCGACTGGGAGGGCGGCGTTGGCGCAAAGTTCGTCGGGTTGACGGACTGGTTGCTGGGAGGGATGAAGGGACCAGGCGATACCCCGATACCAATGTTCGCGAGACAGAGAAGAAGGCGATCGGTATAGACCAAAAGAATGGCACACGCACCACCCAAAGATTGGAGAGGAGAATTGTGGCTATGCAAAACGGGAGATAAAGACAGGGACGGATATGATTTACACGAAGGCGTTCTGGCACCCATGACCTACCTGCACCAGGCTGTATTAACCGTTGTATGAGTAGGCGGAGTGAGGTCCCCCATTTGAAGGGAGGACAGTGTACAACAGTGAGCCAACAGACTCCACACACATCTAAAAACTATTGAAGCTCTGTACGTTAATTGAAAATATCAAACAATATGTGTGGTTTGCCAAAGGGTGATTGATATCAGCATGCTAACTAGACCTAGCGTGAGATTGAACGACAGACATGAGTGTCGAGTACTTGGCTAAATGAACCAGCAAAGTCACTGCTGGTTTCGCCTTTATCGTTAAGTATGCTGGTCAATTAGAAGATAAGCCTATTGGACCTGTGTTCTTATTTAGCCGTGAACCATCCAGGCTGCTGTAGCTCTCCTCAGCCAGATTTGGGCAGTGGTGAACCCGACGATATCTGCGGAACACAAGTTCCACCAGTAACATGTTCTCCTACCTCGATAGTTAATCTTCCCCCTCGCCTTGACACAGAGCGCATTTCCCATGTCAAGGTTCTCATCCGCGCTTCCTAGGTGTTTATCGCATCCCCAATCCAGTCTTCCCTTCCCTCAAGACAAGGAGGCTCAACGTATAACACAAAGCACGCCATGCACGCACCTCTGGTACGGTAAGTCTTAAATAGTCATGCTGCCTCATATAAACCAACTACCTCTCGGTCATAATCGCTGCGAGTTCCAAGGTCCCATGATCGACTCCTAAATCGGAAAGTCGTCTCATTTGGGTCTCGGCTAAAGGGCATTTCACAATATTCTGCCCAGTAGCCCCCTAGTTTCTAGTCGGAGTAACAACTGCATCCATCATACTGTCACTTCTGTTCCTGTTCTCGCTAGGTCCCTTCATCTAATAATTCCTTAGCCCATGGTTGCTTACCGCCAGCCCTACAGCAGAATCTCTCCCAGGTTCTCTCCCTCGAAGCCTAGTTTGGCGAGCTTCTTCAACCGCGACTTCTCTCGCACTTTTTCGGCGGCCTTCTTCTCCTCTGCTAGGCGCTTCACTAGCTCGAGCTCGGCGGGCACAAAGCCTGGCGGCGGGTCGTCGTCCTTGTCCAGGTCAATCTCTCCGAGGAGCAGGACGTTCTCGCCACGCACGAGGAAAATGCCGTGCGACACGTCGGCGAACACTCCAGTCGGTCGGTCGGTATCCTCCGAGGCTGGGTCTATGGCGAATATACGCTCCGTCGTCGATTGGAGGACCAGATTGGCTGTCGGTGGCAAAGGGGAGGCAGTTAGAAGTGATTCGTGATACTGGCTTCTCAAACTCGTCTCCCTTGATTCAAGGCAACGAGAGGGCACACGGCGAACAGCAGTACACAGGGGTTGCGCAACTACGCACCGAATTGATCCCAGCTTCGTAGCACTCCAATGAGTTTCCTTCCATCGCGCAGAGCGATCATGAGTTTCTCTGCAAGTTTTATGCCTCCGTCAGCACACGACGATCCCCGTCCCGCGGGCGCTCCAACAGCAGCCCGCACCAAAAAGGGCACAACGTCACAGTGAGAGCCGTACTGTCGGTGAGGTCCAGCAGCTGCGCAGCCGTGGTAAACATCTGCGGCGGCAGCTGGGGTGGCGCCTGGGGGACGCCGCGTCCCTGGGATGGAGGGGCCCCCTGCGGAGGGGCATCGGAGATGGAGAGGTTCTCCATTATATCATGGGCGTCGTGGTGTTGGGGCGCAAGTATGGTCGTGTTCAGGTTGAGAGGTCAGGGGTCCATGAAATTCGCTCCGCCGGGTCTGCTTTATCATATGAACATGACTGACTTGTCGGTCGTTGTCAGGAATGGAATGGGGAGCGAGCTCAGTTGGTCTGTGTCGTCGATGGATGCTTCCCTGTCGAGCCAGCAGACGTTGCCGTGCGCGTTATCGATAAGCTCATGTCACGTGCTAGCTCATGTGACTCACGTCACTGAAGCTACGTGCTTGGGCGGTTTCATGCGGGGCAGGAAAAAGTCAATGGAGGGGCGAATGGAGGGGCAGGTCTCGAGCTTGGCGGGGCAGCGCTAGATCAAGGTGCAAGCATGGAAGTTGGCAGGTTGGCAGCTGGTAGGCATGATGCAAGCATCTAGACTATTCATAGAATCCTACGTTGATTGAGTAGTGGTTATTCGCTGCGAATTGCATCAGCGGATTCGTTCAGGGGTGGTCTCGTCTCACCTCACATCTCTCTCATCCCTTCATCCACGTCACTCTTTAGGTAGCCAAGCTCTGTGATTTCTACGCTCCTATTTAAGCTTATCAAAATCACTCACCACTGTGCTGTCAGCTGCTGAGAAATCTACTCAAGAACCCCCTGAGCCGTTTGTATTTTTCGCCGTCTCTCGTCGACAACCCCCCTGGATGTATGCACCATGTTTTGCCGCTGAATATACCATCCCGCCATAATTTCTTGGATTTTGTAAATACTCTATCATGACAATCCAGCCGAAAACGCCGTGGGACCGATGCACATGTGGTGGCTTCTGCCATAGCAGAGCACGATGGGATAAAAGCAATGGAGATTGGTCCCCAGGCCCCATCCCCGGGTCGTCCATGTTAGACCCAAAAGTCTTTTTCCCGTCTAATAACCCGATTATTTGAGACTGGCGTCGGGGGAGAACAAGAGCTCATCTCACTCGCTGTTGGTCGTGTGCGAGCATCGTCCCAGGAGAGCCCAGGACGCACATCAAAGATGGAGAGGGCAAAGGGCAAAGGGCAAAGCGTCAACGCCGGAGCTAGCCACCACGACAAGTCATGAAAACTTGCTTCACGAAGCTACAGCCGATTCATAGTACACCGGTTCAGGGCCTCCTGGAGCTCCGGCCGGGTGGTCAGATGCTCCCACGCCTGGGTGAAGGTGAACCACTGGCGCTCGCGTTTGTGCTTCTCGGGCCAATCGCCGTACTCATTCGTGACGGTACCCTCAAAGAAGTGATACCTTGACCGGTCCTTGGTTGACTTTTGTGGCCGCTTCTCCTCAATATCACCCAGGTCATAGTTGATCTGGATGGCGATGCCGGCCTCTTCCCAAGCCTCACGCTCGGCGGCCTCCTGGCATGTCTCGTCCGACTCCCAGCCGCCCTTGGGCAGAACCCAGCCTTTTCGGCGGGTAGACTGGATCAACAGCACGTAGTTCTGATCGGGGGTGATGGGCACGATGCCGGCGACGAGACGCTCTCCTTTGGTGTTGTAGCCTACATCGGAGAGAGACAGTGTCAGTGGGTCCCGAGCTGCACGGCAAATAGTCGAGCTGGGAGGCGGAGAGGGGTGAGGATGCAGCGTTGGTTGCGGGACGGACACAAGCGCAGCGCAGCGCAGACGCCGCGGGGTTCAAAGATTTGGTGAAAATCACACGATGGAGGGGACTCACGTTGCTTGCTTCTGCCGGTCCGAGACTCCATTGACCGACCGCTCGAGTCGCCAGAGGCAGAACTCGACATGTTAGTGGACGGTCGGTGTAGTCGGGATGGATCGGGGATTCGGATGGTCGGATCGGGGGCGAGACGAAGGCTCAATGTGATGCGACGACGACGGAGAGGCTTTGCGGTCCGCGGCTGGGGCGGAACGGAGCGGACGTCCCCTGGGGTCGAGAAGGAACCTGCGACGGGCGGGCGGTGGTTCAGAGCGCCTTGCGATGCATCGTCGACAGGAGCAGGTTGCGAAGAAGGATGGGGAGAAGAAAGGTTGAGGTTTGTGGTCGGGGAGGACTCGGGAGAGGACCCAGTCGCTCCAGGCAAGGAGCTGGCTGGTGATATAACGGTTTGGTGGAGGTGTGGGCGCGCGCGCATGCGCAAAACGTTCGCAGCGTCTAGCTCCAGAAGGACGAGATTCGGCGGGATTGGGGGACTTGGGGAGGGGCGCGACTAACAACCCGGAAACTCGAGCCAGCAGCCAGAGGCGGCGCAAGCGCAATTGCTGGATGGTGTGGAACCCGAGGGTTTTCGCTGGGTCAACCGGGCGTGGAGTTATGCGTGCGAGGCAAAACTCTGATGTGATTGAAGTGCGCGGAGCTTTTCTTTTGTTGGCTTGTGCCGGATGGCGGTGGAGAGGGTTTTCGCCTCAACGAAAGCCTCAGATCGAGCCAGGAACTCGCGGGGAGGGGGCCGGGAAGAGCAGTGGCACTGGGATCCAGCACGTACTCAGAGGCTGGCTGGCTGGCTGGTTGGCACCACAGAAACCACAGAGGGGCTATTGTTACTAGGAGGGGGGGGGAGCCGAACTGGAAAAGCGCGAATGGGGTGGTCTGAAGAGGTGCAGGGTAAGACACTTGCCCAATTTCTCGAGCTGGCGACGGCCGGAGTGGTACCAGGCGGCGGAGAAGGCTGGTGGTTCTCTCGTTGCGAGTCTGGGCGTCTAGACGGGAAGCAAAGGGTCCGGTCAGGAGAATCCCAAGGGAGCGAGTCAGGGTGCCAAAAGGTCGAATAGTTTACAGGGCAGCGGCTCGCGGCGGGAGAGTAGTAATCGGCAGCGAGAGAGTCAATGGCAAGAAGCTGCTGAGTCGGCGAACAAGGAAAGAAGGCAGAGACGAATTGCTCTGCGAGCTGGACGACCGTTGCATGTCTCGTGCCATCGAGCAACAGACGGGAAGAGGAGACGCCCCGGCAGAGGCAGAGGCAGTTGGTTTTATACTCGAACTAACCTAGCTGGATGGAGCAAGGCCTGCCACCTCACCTCACCAGAGTTTGGGATATGAGGAAACTTCATTCAGTGTCAAGGTCATAAGTTGGACGCGGGCGTGGGCGTGGACGCAGACGTGGATGGGGGGAGGGGCCAGGCAGAGAGGGAGCATGGGGATCGGGATGCGCAAGGTTGCTAGAAAGGTAAGGTACTTGGTTGAGTTTGGAGACCTTTTTTTTCCTTTTTCACCGATGCACGCCCCTCCCACCCCGTTTCTGTGTCCTGTCTTTCTCTCCTGAAAGCCTGGAGACGGACGGCATGGCATGGAGGTGTGTGTGGAGGAAGCGAAGCAACGAAGTGTAAGGCGGAGAGAGAAATAGAAACGGAGTACAAAGTACACGGGACGGACAGACAATCCCAGATCGACCCAGGCCCCCGGTCCGCGTCTCTCTACGTACCTGGGTACTTTCGCTATCGTCGCCTCTACTACTATGTACGAAGTACCTACAGGTAAGGTATTCACCCTCCGCTCGTCCCGCCCGTAGCCTGTTGATTAGCCCGTCGCCGGGGATGGATGGAGTGACAAACAAGCGTTGTTGCGTGGTGCCACGGCCAGTGGAAGCTCTCAGCATGTCTTTGTAGGCACAGTCTCCGCAACGAGGTCAAGACTCATGGAATAGCCAACGGGGGTGTCACATAGGGAAAGCGTCAAAAACATGGCCCAAAGATGAATATAGATATGCAATATCTTGTATGGGCGTAACGCAAGCCTTCTTTCTGTAAAACAGTCCAGGCGCATGTACAAACGAGATGCTGGAGCGGATGCTTCGACCAATTCCCAACTGGGCCTGATCCATGCTCGCTCGGCCTCGTGCCATCGGGCCCTTTTGCCAACCAACGTCTCGAGTCGGTATATCAGCACGCGGACGACGCTTGCAGCGTGGGGTTCGCCATGGCGGGCGGCGCTTTCGCCGCAGCCCGTCTTCCGCCCTTCCCTCCAGCTCGACCTCTCGGTTCACATGTTGCCAATGATAGGTTCATCGACGTCGACGAGCTCCCTGCGTCATGGGCCCCGCCCTGTCTTGCGCTGCCGCCCTCGCGTGCAGCTGCTGGAGTGCCTTAGTCCGTCCACATCTTGCACATTTGGGGACAAGAGTTGGAAGAAGAAACAGAAGAAGGGATGTGGCCAATTGGGGTTGACGTGATTGATCTGCCGCCTGGCCTTTTCCACGACAGGACAGCCGCCGACATGTCTTGACGTGACGATGGCGCTACGGGCTCTGGCCGGTGATGAGCCTTGGTGCATGCTGGGTGTCTGGAGGACGGAGGGACGTCATGCCGTGCATGCAAATAGGACGTTCATGTCCCATGCGTACGTGCTTAGCTGTTCGTGAAACAGCAAGCCAGAAGATGACGCCGGCCATGTTCCGATTCAGGCTTGCCCATCCATCTGCTGTGGTCTGTATCCGTAGACGATCAACCCACCAGTGTCCATACTAGTCACTCCTACCGGACATCTCGTAGCGTCGGCCCTCCCTAGTCTAGTTCCACAACCCCAAATCTCTACCACGAGAGCTCCGGCGATAGGACCGAGGGGAGGAATAGGGCAGTGAAAAGCCCTCATCAGTCGGACGATGTGGTGTGTCGTCCTCTATCAAACAGAGCTGCGGCGTGATGGAGACTCCGCAGCGGATACCTCGAGTGCGAAGCAAGGTAGTACTAAATTTAAGTCCAAGGTGAAACTTTTCGCTCGGCAGCCACAAAAAGATGCTTGTTTTGCCTGCTTGATCGGGTAGCATAGGAGGGGAAGCTGCACCATGCAAGGAAGCCCGCCATGTGCATTACGTCGAGGGCATTGGCCACCGTCAGCCAAGGCGATCGTGTTTCCTGCGCGTTCCCCATGTCGTCTCGTTCCGCCCTGGGAAGAAAGGAAAGGTACCGTACATGAGTTTTGGGCCTGTGAGGGTTCGCTATTGGCGCCTCGTCAGGCGAGACGGGTTGTCTGCTGAGAACCAAGCATGGTCGTCAACGCGAGCCAACACCCGATCCTTAGATCTTGGATGCCCCTTTTGCCTGATACCTCACTACAGGCACATTCGACCGTGGACGCGGAGTACAGGGCTCCGATCGGCAAGTACACCATCATGCCCGTGGCTAGGACGGATGACCCCTCATCATGGCCCGGACATCTTTGTTAGGGTTCCATGGATGCTCCAAAGTAAGGTTGGTCCCTTAAAATCACCCCTGTTCTTCTGCAATTCGGGAGCCTCAGCACTCGGATCCGCTGGACTGGACCGAAACAACTCTTCGTCGTCCGCTCCGTCGGCGGTGGGGAAGTCCTTTGCTCAACAAAGTCGACAGCGGACACCGACACAAGGGGAGTCTGTCACATTAGACGAACAGTATGTAGATAATGATCAAGGATCAAGGATCAAGCCAAGCCAAGGCCGAATAAGCCTTCAAAAGGGCTTCCAGGGCTGTTGCTACCAAACAAAGTGCGCGAGTCAGATGGAAGGGGAGGAAGCTGCCCCCCGCAGTTGACAGTTCAACTTATTGGACGCTTCACGGCCAACCACTCACCACCGTCCCTCATCAATCTCCAAGCTGCATCCTCCTAGACATCCGCATATTTTATTCCTTTCCTTCTGTCATCCTATCTTGCGAGCCCCGTCTCGTGCTCGCTCTGCAGCTCTCCGTCCCTCTCCCGGAAACAACCCGCCGTCCTGGGTCCCTCAACTGCCCGACGTTTCTGTCTCGTTCTTCCCCTCGTCCCCTTATCCCCCTCCCCAAGGATCGAGGGCTGTTAATTACGGCACCAAGCTCCCAAGTCCAAGCCCAAGCCCAAGCCCCCAACCCTCCAACTCCCCGTTCCCGGCAACGTGTTCGCCCCCCCTGCTCGCCTGCTCCCTGTTGCAGGCTACCTGTCGCCTACCACCTGTCGTTTGTCGTCCAGATCGCAAACACCGCCCTAACCTCGACCACACCCTTCCACAAGGCAGAACTCACTCGCCCGGGGAGCTCGTCTGACGACTCATCCCACGCACTCGCCTCGAATCAACCCATCTGCCGGAAAGCTGGCACGCGATCCCCATCGCCAATCGTCCACTCCCCCTCCACCGAGACCGCCGCCCCTCCTACTCGCCCCCGTCTCACCGTCCGCGTCCGGCTCCTCACGCACCGACTTTCCCGTCCTGGGTAGCCTCACTCGTGCCTAGGCCGGCCCCCCTCGCCGTCTGCCGCCGTCGCATCCTGCCATTGCCAGATCGAAAGCCATCGCCAGAACAGCACAAAGCTGGCTTGGAGCTACAGGCCCACGATGGAACCAAGTGGCATGCGCATCCCTGGAGATGCGTCCCAGTACGAGTATATTTCGCCAATTGGTGAGTGCTTATTCTCGTCTTCTCATGTCCTGCTCCAACCGTTTGCACCCGTGCCGCAATGCCCGCTTGTCGTTGGCTGCCCGGCGTCCTGCGGTCCAGTCCCGCCGCCGCCGGCCCCCCCGTTGCGCCCCGTTGTCCCCGTCCCGGCCAGGCCAGGTCACTTTCACTTTGTTCCTCATATCGCGGCTTCGGCTTTTGACAATCCCACGTCGCTGTCGTCGCCGTTGTTGTCTACCAACGCCAATTCCAATGCTAACGCCCCTCCCTCCCTCCCTCCCTCCATCACATCACATCCGCCTCATCCACTCCCACCCCCCCTGCCGAGTCTGAGCACTTGCTGGCACATGTCTTATCATCGCTGTCATCCCTTCCTCTTTCATCTCACCCTGCGTCCTCTTTGTACCTACCTACTGAGTGAATGTGTACTTCGTACCGGCGCACCACCACCATCATTACCTCCCTCCCTCTACCATCACTACCACCACCATTCATCCACTTAGCTCCACCTGGCTCGGATCTCTCTCTGGCTTTACTGCCTGCCGCCAACATAACACAACCCATCACACACACCGACCACCTCCACTTCGCCCAAGCTGCCGTCCGGTAACCGAACATTACTGGGTTCCACCTCATCTTCATGCTCCCCGGGCCGTCGCGGAACTTCTACCTCGAGTCTCCGCATACGCTTGCATCTTGTGACCTCACTGGGATTCTCCCCTTCCCGACGCTCTTCGTGATGACCTCGCAACTACTTGGATTTGCCCATCTGACTTGCGACTGTGGTCCAATGTGACTGTGGTGTTCTCATCCTCCCATTCATTCTGACACCCATTTACCCCCACGGAGTGGCCCTCGACACTTTTACTCAAGAGATTCACGATGCTACCAATTGTCCCCCACGCGGACCTCAATACGCCCTCTTTCTTGGAATAAGAGCTGACTCAAAATCAGGATACTCAAGCTCATCGAGATGTGGCTACTGTGGAACACGCGGCAAGAGTCAGTCAAAACGTGAATTTCCCTTGTTCTGCATCCTTGAGCCTTCACACCACTTTGCACACTGAATCATCCATGCGTTCAAATCTCGTATCAAGTTTGCCTGCGTTGACGCATTATGGATCACCGGTCTGGTGTACTACATCTGGCCCTCCATATTCTCACATTACCACTTAGTCCTATGCCAAGGCTAATCATTCTGTGGGATCATAGGCTTTTCGTACTATGCCAGAGTCAGCTCGCTGAGCCCAAGCTTCTACCAAACCCTCATTGATAGATGCTGGAGGCGCTCTGGTTCGCTCATGTATCGTCCAGACCAGCGACGGTCTTGTTGCCCTCACTATACCATCCGCCTTGACTCGAGCGAGTTCAAGCCGTCTAGGGCCCAGCGACAGACGCTCAACCGGTTCAACAGATACGTCATGGGCGATTCATACACCAAAGAGGCGGCACGCCTCTATCCCAAGTCACGAGATGAGGCAAAAATGCGAGATAACCATTTCAACTTGGTTGAACGGATCCACGAGGCTGAGGATTCGAAGCTCCTGAAACCTCCATCGGCCGCCCACAAGCTTGAGGTTACGCTTGAGCATGATGACTTCACTGAGGAAAAGTTTGCCGTCTATGAAAACTATCAGCGAGTCGTTCACAAAGACCCGCCCGATGAAATAACCCGGAAGGGCTTCAAGGGCTTCCTATGCAACTCTCCTCTGAGGCGCGAAACGATGCCAAGTTCGGATGGGCGCAAGCGCCGTTTGGGCTCCTATCACCATTGCTACAGATTAGACGGCAAACTGGTTGCAATCGGCGTCCTCGATCTGTTACCGAACTGCGTAAGCTCCGTCTACTTTTTCTACCATGAAAGCATCCACATGCTCGCTCCTGGCAAGCTGGGTGCTCTCTACGAGATTGCCCTTGCAATGGAAGAAGGGTACGGCTGGTGGTATCCGGGATTTTATATCCACAGCTGCCCCAAGATGCGGTACAAGATTGACTACTCCCCACAGTTTGTTCTTGATCCTGTGACGTTGGAGTGGGATCCGTTGGATCGTAAAGTCCTGGATCTCCTCGACAAGAAGCCTTTTGTCAGCATGTCTGAGGAGAGACTGGCGACATCTCATGCCACGGGGCCTGCGATTGGGGATGACAACCCTGATGCAGAGACTAGCAGTGGGTCAAAGGAGTCGGCATTGACCGACGAGTCTGATCAGAACGACGATGATATTTGGCTCTTTAGCTCAAAGATGCCGGGTATACCACCTCTTTCATCAGTGCTCTCTTGGGATATGGATCACATTGCGTTGAAGATAGCTCCCAATGGCCCTCTTTATGAGACATCTAATCTGGTGAGCTGGGAGGAACGAGGCGTTGCGGAATGGCCTGGCCTGAAACCAGGAGTTGCCGAGCTTGTGGCGGCCATTGGACCGGACCTGATGGATCGAATCTGCCTAGATTTTGCTCCTTACTAAAGGCAGACATGATCTGGCTAGCGATGGAGTGACTGCAAATTCAGAGCTCTTGTATCCAGGAGGTCACAATAGCTGCATTGGCTACTTGCTACCGTCCATACGCACATCTACTTGTTTATATTTCCCAACTAGAGCTTTGATATTGAGAACATTGAACGAAAGGCGAGTGGGCTGGTTGATTTTGCTTTCGTCCTGGCTCTTTCTTGTGTATATGAAGATGCCACTTGGCTGATCACGCTGATGAAACAGGATCGTAGCGCAGCATTAGACGTAACCCTAGAACGAGAAAGCTGAAATGCCAACGTGCACGTTTGGAACGGTATGGACCAGCACTGATTCCGCGACAGGAAGGAAGGCGTGATGAAAATTCGGATGCAAAGAGCAAGAATAATACTCGAGTTCTTCTTTTACATCACGCATAATTTCTTGTGGTTGCTCAAGATAGAGTGAAGCTTCCCGGTCAATATGCGGCTCATGGTGGGATGTTGAAAGAAGCTCCCCACACCCTCCCCCCGCCATGGAATTTCCGTATCTTATCGTTCACCTCGGTGTAGGTAGCGTAACTTTGCTCCTCCAAAAAACTTCAGCCTCGCATCGCAAGCAAACGAGGAAACGGCGTCTCGACGAAAACCGACCCAAGCCGCGCCCCTTCTATACATCTACGAACGACCACTCAAACCAGAGCGCCAAGGGCGTGTCAATGGATGCGTGGTAAACCATGGCGTCCCAACAGATGCTCTTCTCGCCCGCCGAGCTCGCCTACCTCCACCGCTCCCTCTCCCTCAAGCCGCCCATCCGGCCCGACGGCCGCGCGCCCAACCAGTTCCGGCCGCTGACGGCCGAGACGGGCGTCCTGCCGGGGACCAACGGCAGCGCGCGCGTGCACTTCTCGGACGGCACCGAGGCCATCGTCGGCGTCAAGGCGGAGATTGAGAAGACGGTCGAGGCGCCGCGCGCCGAGGAGCCGGACCGGTCAAGACCCGACGCCGAGGCCGAGGCCGAGCGGACCAGGGGCGACTGGCTCGAGCTGGCGGTTGAGATTCCCGGGCAGCGCGATGACGAGGCTGCGACGGTGTTTTTGGCCGAGATGTTGAGGGAGGCCTTGTTGGCGGACAAGGAGTTTGCCAAGAAGCTCTTCATCAACCGGCGGTTTCACTGGCGGTTATACCTCGACGTATGTCACATTCCAGCCGTGTTACGACGGGCGACATTTTGGAGAAGAAAATGCTAACAAATCCTCCTACACGCAGGTTCTCCTCATCTCCCCGCCCCTCTCCTACCCGCTTCCCCTGCTCTCTCTCACCACCCATCTCGCCCTCCTGGCAACCCGTCTCCCGCGACTAAAGTCCGAGGGCGACGAGGATCCCATGTTCGACGACGACTGGGAGGCCTCGACATTCCTGTACCCGCGAGAGGGCACCGCTGCTGGCGGCTCCCGCCCGCCCATCACGCTGCTCGTCGTGGCCGTCGGCGACAACGTCATCTTCGACCCGGCCAAGGAGGAGCTGGCCGTTGCCGAGACGGCGCTCGCGGTGTCCGTGGCGGAAGCACCCCGGGCGCACGAGGCGGGGGATATGGAGGTGGACTCGAAAGGACGCCAATTACAGTTGCTGTCGATCCGGACGATTGATCCGCCGTCTAGGCTGACGCCGCCTGGCGTGCCTCACACCAGCAACACCAGTTCGGCGGCCTTTGCGCCTGGCAGGCAACAAAAGGCAGACGGGCCAGCGGCGGAGGGCGTGTGGAAGGCACCGTTAGGCGGCACCAAGTTCGGGGTCCTGGACGGCATAATCCAGGCCGTGCTGGAGAAGGGAGGCGTGGCGGACGAGGTTCTGGACGGGCTGGAGGACGTGGAATTGTCATGAGGGGAAGTCACAAAATAATACCACTGCCACGGAGGGAAGGGCTTATGTAGAGGGAGATTATTCACTGGTGTTCAAAAGGTACGGATACCTAGTCTTACAAGCGGCGACCCGCGCGGTTATGGGGATTTGCGTCGTGGGTATGGCCATGATACGGATACTTAGATGACATGACAATTGTGTTGTGCTTAAAAGATGCCAAACCGCTTCTTCTTCTCCTGAGGGCTCTGCTCGTTATGGTCGTGCTGCTCCTCGGCAGGGTTCGGGGACGTCTTGCGGCCCATGGCGGCGGCTTCGAGCTCTGCCGTCTCCTGCTCATTTTCGGGCCTAGGCTCGCCTTTGCCAAAGACGACTGTGACGGGATCCTTGGCCTCGATGCCGTGCATCTTCATGAAGTAGCGGCGCTTGGCAACGTCGTCGAGATGGCGGGTGCGGTGGTCCTGTGCCTTGAGGGCCTTGTCCTTTTCGTGCTCGACGATGACGTACTTCCAGGCCGTGAAGAAGTGGATGGGCTGGGTCCAGAGGTCGGAGATGGGGGGCACGAGGTCCTTGAAGGGGGAGTTGTAGGCGTAGTTCATGAAGAAGGTGGCGACGCCGAGGAAGAAGAGCGTGCCCTGTTGGAGGGGGAAGAGTGGGTTGGTTAGCAGACGTTGTTGATGCGTGACTTGCGGTGAAGCAGCGGACATACCATGGTGATGATGGTGTGCAGCAGGCGGCTGTTCCAGAACCAATGCGCCCAGGTGCCCTCGGGGGCCATCATGCCGGGGTAGTTCTTCTGGTTCTGGGCGAAGCGCTCGGCGTCGGTGAGCTCGGGGCCATAATGGCGGGGCACGGAGTTGCGCTTGAGGCGGGAGCCGTGGGAGGGCGGGTTGAAGCGGGCGGGTTTTTCGAGGACGATGGGCTTGGCGGGCGAGGAAGATTTCGAGGACGACGAGGAGGAGGCGAAGCGGATGTGGATGTTCTGTGAGAGCGGGATGCGCACGCCGCGCCAGAGAGGACCCTGCAGCGGGAGGAGGAAGCGCGGGATGATGGTCCGAGACGCAGACGGCATTGCGGCGGTGATGGTTGCGGTGGTGGTGTTTTGCTGGGGTGAGAGGAGAGTGAAAGAGGGCACGACCCGGGAAGGGTTTGCCTTATAGGCCGACGACCAACGGGACGGCTGCCTTATAGTCGAGGAATTGCGCCGCTGTCGGGAGCCCGCAGGACTGGACTCGCACCAAAACGCCTTCCACCAACGGCTTTCTTTTATTTTCCTTCTCTTTTTGTCGCCGATTGTTTGTTTGGGATTGACGGGAGAAAGAAAAAACAATAACAGCAACGATGGGTCGGTCGCCTTCTTTTTTTTTTTTCTTTCACTCACGAGACTAACATGTCGGTCGGCATGCAGCGAGCCTTTGTTTGCTCGTTCCGGTCTAGCCCAGAGGCGGCTAGGCAAAAAAGACTGGACCAAGTAATTATGATGCACCTCGGTGACCGGAATATCCATCCTTGCCCGTCGGAATAACCCCCCTCGTAGGCGAGACCCGCCGTGATCCGACTTCTCCCGCAGCCACCGCCTCTGCTGCTCACGCGTCTGCGTAATTCTCGGGCGGTGATTGGCTGGGCCCGCCGCTACCGAACTAGCCACCTGTGGCTGCCGAGCGCCCGTTTCCCCGTTGGCAAGGCCTGAATGGCCCATTCGCCCCCCCGGAGGCTCGACGCCGTCGGGTCATGCTGTCATAAAGTATTTCGGAGGCGGCCCTTGTTTTCTTGTTTTTTTTTTTCCTTCTCCCTCCTCCTCCTACTCCTCCCTATCACACTTCATCCTCCTTACTTTGAACGGCTCCAACCGAAACAAAGGACCAACCGACTTCCTCGCCTTCATCACTTACCCGTTAATCCACCACATCCATCACAATGGCCGGTCGTAAGTCGCCCTTCCTCCGCGCGCAAATGCGCAACACCCGTCGCCCAGTGAATGGCAGCCGGGGCTACGGATGCCAATTGAGACGGCGAGAGAGATGACGATTCCCCCGCGATGGTCGCTGTGATTTTCTGCACTGTTTGAGAAGTCAGCGACGCTGTCATGCTGCTGCTGCGACCCTCGTGGCGCACGCTCATGCGGCGCTGTCGCCTGCGTCATTTTCAACTTGGGCACCGGGCCGCTCAACGTCCTGGGTCTCTCGACAATGATCAAGACACTGCCTCGCCGACGCCTCTGAATCAATCGCCTCGGGATCGTCTCCTCTCACCCATCTCCGTCATTCGCTTCCCTCGCCGCCAGCCCACGCCCTCACGCCGAAGCGGGATGTCTGTTTGTCACTTTCAAAGTGTGTGCTAACTCATTTCCTCCAGCCGATCTGAAGAAGGGAGCCAAGCTCTTCACCACCCGATGTGCCCAGTGCCACACCGTCGAGAAGGACGGCGGCAACAAGATCGGCCCCGCCCTGCACGGCCTCTTCGGCCGCAAGAGCGGTTCCGTCGAAGGCTACGCCTACACCGACGCCAACAAGAAGGCCGGTGTCGTCTGGGATGACAAGACCCTGTTCGACTACCTTGAGAACCCCAAGAAGTACCTTCCCGGCACCAAGATGGCTTTCGGTGGCCTGAAGAAGGGCCCCGACAGGGAAAACCTGATTGCGTAAGATTTGCCCTCTCTCCGTCGCACACGCTTCACAATGAGTGCGCCCTTGCTAACTCTTTTCTCTCTCACAGCTGGCTCAAGAAGGAGACCGCTTAAGCGACCTAGACTCGCGTGTAATGTTACGACTTTTGATAGACGGCGGCGCCGGGGGCGATTGTACCATAGACCACACAGCAATTAGAGTAGTCGGCGCACCACGACTGTGCTTGTACCTATTTCCATCTCCTCTTCATGCTTTTCGTTTCGTCCCTCTGCAACCAGGCGTTGGGACTGGCACCACGATCAAATACCCCCCTCTCAGAGTAGAAAAAAAGGGGGTTTGGTTCCCGCGCTCTTACAAGAGTTTCAAGATATTGTCTTTTCAAACATTGTGCATTCATTCCATTCTGGCAAATGTCACCGCTAATTGACCATGTTCCGGACTCCTCGGCCTCATTCCAATACGAAGCCGCAGACATGTGACGGCGTTACAACCCAAATTCCCAGACTTTTGTTTGGGCTGAATTCTATCTCATCCCCTGCGTGAGTCAGTAAATGCAATCGCGGCGCTTCGCCGAGCTATTCCCGCCCTCCCCCCGGACAGGCGGAGGGGCCGGGGATTTTTTCTGTAGTATTTTTCTTTTTTGGAGATCGGCGACGGAGGTATTTGCTTGGCGGGGTCCGCCCTGACTAAGAGTGAAGGGGGCGGTCTTAGTTGAATTTAGGCGTTAAGACATGCTTGCATAGTTGACGAAGGAGGCGCTTCTAGGTTCAACCAACACGGTGTCTGGGTTCTCTGGATATCGGTTCGTTGGTCATTATCTACATGGAGGTGGCATGAGAGAGTGTGTTCTCGTCTCCCCTGGAGTGAAGCCTCTGTGGCCTCAATAAGTGCATGTGGTCCCATCTCTTGTCCCCAGCAAGGTGTAATCTAGCTCGACTTGCCCAGCTTCACATCCAGGCGGCGATACGACTCCGGGTTCAGCACGCTGCGCTGCGTGTTGGCCAGCGCATGCTCCCAGGCCTCGGCGTCGATGCCCGGGTCGCTCTTCTCGCCGCGGCGCCACCGCTTCAGCGCGCTCTCGGCCGCCTTGATGTGCAGGCCGCCCAGGTCGGCGCCGCTGAAGTCGTCGCACCGCGGGTCCAGCGCGATGGGGTC
>WPDF01000291.1:0-79594 GCA_019137265.1 Neonectria coccinea
TGACGGCCCGGGGCGCCCGCACGACGTCGTTGTACAGGATCTTCATGTCCAGCGCCTTGTAGGCCTTCTCGGCGATGCGGCGCCCGATGCGGCCGAAGCCGATGACGCCGAGACTGAAGCCCTGCGGGTTGCGCGACACGGGCGCCAGGTTGCGGTTGGCGTCGACGAACTGGTCGACGTCGCCGGAGCGCGCGGCCACGGCCGACCACGACAGCAGGCGGAACGTCGAGATGATGAGCCAGATGGCGGCGTCTGCGACGGACTCTGTGCAGGCGGCGGCGGCGTTGCAGTAGACGATCCCTGGAAGGCAGTTAGTGGTTGCTCCAGGGCGTTGTTGTCATGGACGGGGAGACTCACCTCGTCGCGCCAGACACTCGGTGTCGACCCAGTCAAATCCCGCGCCGGCGCTGGCGTAGATCTTGCACGACGGCGGCAGCAGCGAGATCAACTCGTCGTCCCAGTTGCCCATCTCGCCGCCCGTGTTCCAGAACGGGCGGTAGATGGCGAAGAAGTCGCCAAAGGCCTTGGTCTTGAGCGCCTGGATGAACTCGGCCCGCGGCATGCTGTAGGAGCGCTTGATGTCGAACTTGGTCTTGAACTCGTCATACTGCGCCGTGTTCCACCGGATGTCGTCGCCGAGGTGCAGGACGATGGGTTTGGCCATTGTGAAGAATCTGGGGATGGTCGTGCTGTGATTACTGTCTTGTTTGTTCCTGGGTGAAAGATGGATAGATGGTTCGACTTCAACGGTTCAACGTGGGGCAACAGTCCGTCGTGAATAAATACTAAACAAATACGCAACTTACTGACCCAGTCCCACTAATCAGACAACCGCTCCCAGCCCCAGATTTTAATCCCTTCACCGTCCCATCTGCACGGATTGTCTGCCGAGCCTCCGCGGCCGGATCGACAAACCCGACGCCTGGGAAGGGCAGTTTTGTCCGAAAGACGGCCTTTATTGGCTTCGTTTGCCTCACGGTTCCACCCCCAGACTGTGGGGGCGGACGCTAGACTCGGGGTTCTGTCCGATGGTCGTCAGTTAGTCAGCCGCTTTGCATCGTTGAGAGGTTAACCTAGCGTTGTCGGCGACTTTGGCATTTATTGCATGGAGAAGATAGGACGGCTTGGATGGTGGTGGTTTCCTCGGAGGACGTATTGGGATACATTTTGTGAATGGTAGCTGATGTGACTATAATGTATGTATGTTGAGGGTACGGACACTAGTTCAATTAACATGGCATCGGACCAGAAGCTGGCTCGCGTTGACCACAAGCAAGAACACAGATTTTGCAGCCGTCAGCTCTTGTAGTGCGTATCGAATGATGCGTCACGTTCACCTTGTGCCCCGAGCTCTCTTTGTGATGCTGAATATTTCTATCGTACTGGCCGTAAAAGTTCAGATGTGAGTAGAGGTATAAATCGCAAGAGACAGGGAACATTGAACCGACAAGCGTCAGATGGACGTGGATTGCGACCCCTTTTGCTACCGTGATATATCCGTATTCGCATCCCTATTCTAACCAAAGATTTGCCGTCAATTATTGCAAAAAAGAAAAAACCCCCCGCGTTCGCAGTCGCACAAATACACCCACATCATTAACATCATTCTCCTCACGGCACCAGAGTTCCACGCCTGGCTCATACCTCCGTAAAAATGGGGAAAAGACTAAGTGACTAAGTTCCCTCCCTGCATTCAGCCATTGTGAGGCGCACAATGCGTTGAATGAGCTGGCGTCACTAGCGCCCATGGTGTCTGGTGATGAAGAACAGCCAGTTCTTCAGCCGCATCGGCGACGTAAGCGCGTGGACATCTCTCGACGCGGTGCAGAACAGCTTTTAAGTCGGGTCCATACCCTGTTCCCGTTGCATCTTGATCTCTGTATACCCGATGAGACAGAATGGAGACGTCAAAGATGCATGTCGCTGTGGTCGGCGCCGGTAAGTGACCGCTCCTCAACCTCTCAAAGTCATCCGCTGACCGACGGTAAAGGACCGGCCGGGCTCGCGGCGATCAAATCACTCTTGGAAGAGGGCTTCCAGGTCACTGGGTTTGAGCGACGGTCAGATGTCGGGGGTTTGTGGGCGTTTTCTAATAACCCGGGGTACACCTCGGCCACGAAAGGCACACGAGCACAGCTCAGCAAGTTCCTGGTGAGGGAATCGCATCAGCAGCGCATGCCAAATCTGACCAGGTCCAGTTGCCTTTCTCCGATTATCCCGTCCCAGATGGTACGTAAACCGTCCGGAACCCACGCGTCTGGGTTATCCTGACCTCGTGCAGACTTCCCGCTACATCCCGCGGCGGCGGACCTGCACACGTACTACCAGTCGTACGCGGCTCACTTTGAACTTCTGGACAAGATCGTCTTCAACGTGAGCGTGTCATCCGTCGCCAAAACGCAAGACGGCGGCCGGTGGGCCCTCCATGTCGAGGGCGAGGGCGCTCCTCGCGTGTTTGACAAGATCGTCGTCGCGTCCGGTTCGGAGGTCACGCCGAGCATTCCCGCGGTTGAGGGACTGCACCTTTTCGAAGGCCGCTTTCTCCATAGCCAAGCGTACAAAGAGTAAGGGGGCACGGGATATTTTTCTGGTCAGGTCAAGTTGCTAACTACGTCCAGGCCAGAGGACTTTACAGGCAAAAAGGTAGTCGTGATTGGACAAGGCAACACAGCTGCCGACTGTGCCGTAGTATGACACCCTACCACTTAGCCTGCTGCAACTGAGTGAACGAACACGATCCCTAACCTGCCTAGGAACTCTCATCCCACTCGTCCACAGTGTACTGGTCCCATCGTCGAGCAGCGCTGATCTTCCCCCGCATCGTCAACGGCCAACGCTTCGACGCCTTCACGTCCTGGAGAAAGACACGCATCGGGTTCTGGGTCGGGAAGAATTTCCCCTCCATCCACCGCAAGATGTTCGCGTCCTTCTTCTCGTGGCTCGCCTGGAAGGCTTGGGGCAAGCTTGATCCCCAGTGGTGTCTTGACGTTACCTCCCACCACTCGTCGAATGTCTCTGGCATAGTCATCAACGACCACATCGTGCCTGCGCTTCGGGCGGGCGAAGTCACCTCGACGGCCGGTTTCAAGCGAATCACGGGATCGAAGACGGTGGAACTGGATGATGGGACTCTTCTGGAGGATGTCGACGCGATTATCGCCTGCACCGGGTACAACAACTCGCTCCGAGTCCTCGACGGCGTCGTCAATTACTCCCGCCCGCACCCCAACGTGCGCTCTATTTCCGACCTGTTCCAGGGCATCTTCCCTCTGGGGCACACCGACTCCCTCGCCTGCTTGAACTACATCGTGGTCATGGAGAGCGCCGCCACCGCTCGTGAGCTCGCGGCCATGGCCGTCGCCCAAGTCTGGGCCAGAAAGTCTGCTCTGCCCTCGACCTCTGCTATGGAAGCCCAGGTCCGCGAGCATCATGACTGGGTTGTGAAGCAGTGCCTCTCAAACCCGCTTCCGCAGTACGAAGGCCTGGTCGAAGCCCACGGATGGCTGCAGTTTGTCCACGAAATGGCGGGGACCGGAGTCTACGAGCATCTCGGCTGGACGCTCAAGGGCATCCGCTTCTGGCTGTGTGAGCCGCGGCTGTGCAGCATGATGGCGTGGGGAGTTAGCACGCCGCACATTTATCGAATGTTTGAGACGGGCAAGCGGAAGGCGTGGAGCGGAGCAAGAGAGGCCATCTACCATGCCAATCTGCTGAGTGAAATTGATCTTGGCTATGTGAAGCCCAAGGCGGACTAGATTAGGTCGTGGGAATTGGAATGCTTTGGAATGCTTTCATGGCCTGAAGACGACGTGCCTTTGGGGAGCGCATTTCCTTCAAGATCCTGTTGTATACAAGATCCACGGGTTTTGTGACTGCCAGTTTCTGCAGAATATTACTGAGCTGAATGAGACCCCGGGATTGGTGTTCTTCATGTAGTTTGAGTCGTCATCGTGTAGCAACTATTATCGATGGCACGAAACTTGCGCAGTTTCTGACTGTTCCCAAATCATCCACATGCTCTGATTTCTATGAGGCATCATCGACTTGCTAATGCAGGCCGGTGCACCACAAAGACAACTTGGACCACCATCTGACTCCCAATACTCGGCGGCATAGTTCACCGTGATAGCATCCCCAACTTCAATGGCCTTTACCACTTGGAACAAAATGCGCCATTTTCCAGACACCGGTTTGCAGGTCAACTCGGTATTCGGGTCGCAGGAATGGTTGGCCTTGCGAGCCCAATTGCCAACGTCCTTGCAGTCTACCTGACAGACATTCCACACGCGTTGGCCCGAACTGATGTCGTCACGGCACAGGTATGCCGACCAACCGTTGTTCACCGAGTTCAAGAGGACAAGCTCCCCCACAAGCTGAGGACCTTGTCCTTCAAGAATCCACCTGTATTTTTCTCTCACCCGACCCCTTTTGAGGAAAACTTGGGGCATCCCCTCTCTGCGCAGTCTGGAATTGGCCAGAGGGCCTTTGTGAAAGCAGCCACCATCATGCCGGACACTTGCTGGAGTCGAAAGGTACATCTGTAGAGCAAGAGCTTTGTCGAAGTCAGGGGTCTCCTGCCTATCACGACACCGACGTTCGAGGCGGTTTGCCGTCGAGGCTTGCCAAGTTGAGATTGCATCAACTACCTAGTTCAATGTAGGTACTAGGTTCAAGCACCTGAGGGAAGTCTGACTTACCATGACAGTAGGTAACCCTGTGTGTTTGCTCACATGAACGCCGAGGTGCGTCAAGGCCCCAACCACCCACAAGCCACAGATGTGACATTGGTTCCCCCTTTCTTGTTTATCCTGGGCGATCTGCTCGTAGATCTGCCATGGCTGCCATGACCCCATGGCGGTGAAAGATGGCTCGCATGGCGCACCGGCCTGATCCGATGCCACGAGCGAGAACATGATGAGCTGGACGTGCCGATTGTCGCGATCGAGGTAGTGGTCCGGCCTTGGGTGTTCGTGAGGTCAATGACGCGGGGACGTGGATGGATCTGGACCTGGCATTCGGCATAAACGGCGAGACGGTTAACGGAGGCAGAGCACGTCAAGGACAGGAGCAGACCGACGGATATTCATAGTCGACATGACAAAGGGCCAAGCCACGGGTCAGAGACTCTGCAAGGGGCTCGTTGTGAGCAAGAAAACGACGGGAGGCTGCGTAGAGGCTGTCATGGCCAATAAAAGCCCCTGCGCAATTTGGGAGCCGACGGGAAAGTAAGAGGGTCGGCGTTTCGTGTGAGTTGGCTTGATTTTTCAGGTTGAAGCGATCGCGGGAGTACGGGGCAGTGAGGCGCAAAGAGGGAACCGCGTTGACAAACCATTGTCTGACCAGTAGAGGCCCGGTAGCCTCCAGGACTTGACTCTACCTAGCCAAAGCCCGATGCATTTTCGGATGGAGGCGAGGCTGGAGAACGTGTGATCTGCTGCAGTGACTACCATCCAGCGCCCCAAGGCTTATGCCTCAGGCTGGCATGATGTTGTGTAACTCAGGTACGTCTTTACACGCTGGGTCCCAAATCACTCCTATTTGTGAATGCGTAAGCGCTCCGTGTTGGTAATATACTGTTTGACCGCTTCCGATGCGGGCCTGCGCAGTTCCAGCCACTTTCGGTGACGGCATCCACCCGTGAAAACGAGGTCATCACGGCCCGGTGATGGAGACCAGGGTCGGAGGCATTTCTTGTGGTAGGTGTCGGGGCCTGAGGGGAAAGTTCGAGTGGAAATTTCGAGGGAAAAGTGCCTTGAGTCTGGTCAGAGTATGGTACTACGGGAGGCTCTGTTGGTGAATGCGAGGGTCGTCAAGGTAAATCTTCTTGATGGGAGCGTGGTGTGGTTGCTGAACTTGAGTCTCCCCCGCTCTTGGCTTTGCTCATCAATCTCAGGCATTCTTTCTCATCAGTCTTGGACTAGAAGTCCGAGCGACTGTGCTAGCATCGTGTAGCTGGACTCTCCCTTGTTGCTGCAGCTGAGGGATCTACCGCGCTCCACTTGATGACCTCCGTCGATGTAGCCATCCTGTAGAGAGGGGCCGTCCTGCAGAGAGTACAAGACGGCTTCCGTCCGGGCCACTGCTTGCTACCATTGGACTGGTGTCCCGCGAGGATACTCGTCTCCAAGGCATGCAAAGTAGATGGTCGCTCGCTCGTGAATGGGTGCGGTTAGCAGAGCAGCCTGCTTGGGACATTGCGGAACTCGACTCGCGGGGGCGAATGCGGCAGCTGCGGCGGCCTGGGAAGTCTTCATGAGGATCCGACGGGTTTCTTGTGGTGCCGAGTACTACACAGTTAGTGAACACTGGCGTGGGAGCTCCGAATTTGACTCGAGGAGAGAGCACATCAATGGAACGCCTGTAAAGTATTCCTCGGAAAAGATCAGGTCCTCATCTTAAATTTGTATCCAGTCTCCACGACCGTAAAATTATGCTTGCTCCGAAGACTAACCATCCCAGCCCCTAAGTGTTGAGGAGCTTGATAACAAAGTGCTCCTAAAGCTATGCACCGGAAAAGGAGAGCATGAGGCGTCCGAACTTTTGGTAAGGCTCAGGGTGAACTCCTGGGAAAGGGTCATAGAGCGGGGGCTGAGCACGTATATTGACTGACAATAGAGCAAGGATGATGCTAGTTTAGGCTGGCCTCTGGCTACCTACTACCGTGGATGTCTACACAGCGCGAAGAAGAGACACTGACACGTGAGTTGAACCGTGGAGATAAAAACAACTGTGGGCATCAAGTTGAACGACTCTACTGCCAAGGAAAGAAGGAGTAAATTCTCAAAGGACTAAGGGGCTGGCCTGGTCATCTAGGCGTCCTCACCTGACTCAAGCTCTTCTTTAGCAACGCCGACCATGCACCAAGACTCTGGGCCATTCAAACACAAGCTCCTCGCCCGACAGACACGAATCGGGAGTCACTCGTTATTCAACCACTCTCCTGGAGATCAGGCATATTGCTCTTTCTCTTCTCTGCCCGATCAATGTCCTTTAATGACTTCTGATCCAGGCGTCCTCTGCCCTTCTAGGTCGCCTCTGACTCTCGAAAAGCTGGATATCTCGCAGAGCAGCGGCAAACGGCGACGCAGCGGCATCACATGGAAAATTGCCCGTGGGTCGGTCACTCCCCTCCCGGGACTCCGAGTTGGGACGTGATACCGACGGTGGCGGAATAGCGTTGCCCAAAGGAAGCGCCACGTCAGGACTAGGGTCCGCACCGAACGACGATCCCAGGCTCCCCGACGGAGACATGCCAGGACTTTGAGTGATTCCTTCACGGTTTGGGCGCTTGGGATGCTCACCAAGTCTGCTGGGAGCCGGAGCCGGAGCCGTAACCGGTCTTACCCAGCTTGGCGAAGCAGCGTCGTCCAAAAGAGCCATTATGTCGGGTAGGGCACGGAGAAGAGGATCGGCGTGTCGTACCGCCCACGCGATTTCCTTTTCGTAAGTAGGTGCGTTCTCGCGCAGCTCCTCCAAGCCACTGTTTGTCGGCCGCAAGAAGTAGGCAGAAGCCAGGGGCACGTTCGGGGAGGTTTCTGTTCCCTCATAGCGGGGCAACATAGCCTGTGCGGTTGAATGGCGTCGATGTCGTTGTCCTCGGCTGCAGTCTCCGCTGTCGTCGGGTGCTTCACTACCTATCTAGCGGTTAGCAAGGCCTGGGCCATGGCAACTGTCGATTCCGAACATAACTTACTGGGGGAAACATCCCTGGACACGGACATTGTGTCAGCTTCCTTTGGAAGGGCTTTTCTCTCGAACATCTCAGCTCAACGAGTCGTCTCTGGAGACACTGTGGCATAGACGGGAGGGAAGCTCATGGACTCCGGCACGATGTCATTGTTGTCTCGTCACCGGATTCACTTTCCGTGCTTGCGAGCGAGGCTTTCTGCCTGGCAGCTGAACGGGCCACAGGAGGGCGGAGAGTTGGTCCATGTGAGACGGACGACGGTGAATATGCAGTCAAGGAAGCAACTAGGCTAGCCACGGATCCCTCCCAAACAGAGCAAACACGGCGGTGGGGAGGCTGCCAGGCGAAGTAGACGAAGGTACAGACCAACAGGAAACGCAGCGGAGGAGAGGCTACCAGGCGAAGTAGAGAAACCCCAACGCTGGTAACTGGACGTATCACAAAGAGTAAAGACAGCAAGCCTCGGCATAATCACAAGCTTGAATGATCGGCGACCGGCATCTCAGAAGAGGGCCCTCCGTAACTTCGCAACTCACCCGCAGACAGCCAAGAGTTGCGGCGGAAGCTGAAGAGCCGCGCTGGCAGTCAACCACATTGCTGGCTGAGGAAAAAGAAAAGAAGCCGGCAGATTCCTCCCAGCCACCGTCCGTGGCGCCTTGTCAACTTGGTCAATGTGGTCGAAATGCCCACTAGTGTCTGCGCTCACGCCGGTCCTTCCAGACCGCCTGGTATGCGTGCGCATGTTTGCGTTGGATGCCTTGGGAGTCAACGGAAGGCTACTGTCTCTTCGCATCTGTGCCCAAGTTTGTTCAAGCCGCATGGTTAGGTCAGCATGGGATGCCCCAGTTGAACCGGACAGCTGCTCACGGTGACCGGTTTTCCAGCGGCGCCTGGCGACTGTGAGCTTCGTCATCACGTCACCGCCATCAAATACAAGTAGCAGCTTGCTGCCTACTTCCCAGAGTCTGAACAGAACCCAAAACTTCCTCGACTTTACCATTCCACGAAGCTTTCCCGACTTCACCATCCCCAAATCTCCTTCTACTTCATCATTAAATCATGGCCGACAGAGCGGACAACCTTGGTTCTTTGACCTCGCGGGGACATTCTTCCAGGAGAAACTGGGCCGAGTGGGGGGGTCCTGACTCCCATCAACCAGATCTCTCTGGCCATGACAGTCATGGTCGTCATGAGTTCACCAACGCCACGACCGCTGCTCACTCGCCGCCGTCGATGTCTAAGCCCCTCCGCCAACCTGAACCCGGCAACTCGACACTGGCGAAGCTGGAGAGAAGGGCTCAGTCGTCCCGCCGTTGTAGGCCGAAGTCATCCACCACGCTACAGGATGGCTCCGAGGCCACCCACGCCAAGGTTCCTTCAGCTCGACCATCATCTGCCTTGTCGACAAAGCAAACAGATGTCGCCCCAGAACCCGACCTAACTTTAACCTGAGCCCTCTAGCTAATTAGTGCGCTACCCATCCATACTTAGTACCGCTCCTCCAGTATTTGTAGCATCTCCGCTCGTATATCTCACGGTAAATGAAATGAGCCTCCTGCAAACCGTCGATTTGTGTTCGTAGCGATGGCACAACCACAGGAAATCTAGGGTAGACGAGTTTCGAGAGCAGAGCCAAGGGCCAAAAGCTCATTGGCGGTCGATTGTTGTATGCGCCTTGGGCTTCAGCTTGACCATGTTCCATCACCCCGGCCACCACCCAAATCGAGGACCAAAAGTCCAGGACCCCTTGCCATTCAGTTTTTATTGCAGGCTTGGGGGCACCATGATGACTGCTACCCAAGAATGGCGGAAGCAAGTCGTATCCCGCAAGCCACGCAATCTGGTTAAGAGCATTCTGAAGGGCCACGAGCTGGCTCAGAGATGCCTTCGTGCGCTCGTTGAAAGTGTCCAAGGTATGCCGCATCTGACGAATCGGGTCGGTGTTGTATAGGTTTTCGAGCTCGTCAGGTACGAAGCTGTGCAGATTCTCTGTGAAGATGAGGAGAGGAGTCAACTTCTCCCCAAAGGCCGCGGTCGCCTTCTCGAGGAGCTGAAGCATTTGACTCAAACGATCAAGGCAGTCGCAAAGATCACTGAGAATCTCTGTGGCATTTCTGAAAGACACAAACTTAGCAGCCTCAGCTTCGTACGCCCACAGGTTGCGTCTGACAGGACCTCGCAAGTAACCGCTTGCGAGTCTGGGGACGTAGCCCAGCGACTCTTGCTTCATCTTCTCATCAAAGGCCTTCAGGTAAGCAAGGATGACGGGCTGCGTTATGGCCACCAATCTACTACTTGTAGGTTGCACACTAACAGACTCCAGGATCTCGAGGTTAACCATAAGATGAGTAGTGAAATTGTTCAATTCGGAGGCAAGCCAAGGTATGGACGTTAGTGTGATGTTGTATAAGTTGGTTTTGATTTCTATGAGGCACTTTGCTATGACCTCGGATTTCATGGCCATCGAGCACGTCATCTTCTTGTCGGCGCCATGAAACATTCGGCGGTTTTTATCGTTATCAGCACTTGACCATATCTCACGGTCCCAGGGTTGGCTGGGACCAGGAACTTCGTCCCGGCAAGGCTTTACCCAGTCGTTAGGAATATTATAGACTCCGCGAACTTTCCCTGAATACATCGCTCTCATCTCGAGCACAGACAATGCAGTACTCTCAAGAGGGGCCAAGGTGTTAGCAAGTTGAACGATGGGTTGGTGGATGGAAACCGGATCGGGTGACGGCAATAAAGCCCAGTGGGAGACCAACGCACCCAGCAGGATCGGAAGTGCAGCAACGCCCAGAAGGCCCAGGACGACCAAGGATAGGCCTAGGAAGCTGCGCGTGGCCGTCGTCGTCGTCGTTGTCATCATCGCCGTCGCCGTCGCCGTCGCCTTGAATGACAGGGTTGTCGTTGTCGTCGCCATCGTTGTCGTCGTCGTTTCGAGTGACAGGGCTGTCGGGGTGACCGATTTCAGCTTGGACGGAAAACAAATGAACCGGCAGCTCGATTCTCACACACGGTGCAGCAGAAATGTTGTCAGGGCGTGAAAGACGCCTGATGGTTCCGGCGCGGAATTCAATTGCAGCCGGCCGAGGCTCTCATTCGCGATGGAAGTACAGTTCAACTGGCTGAGAACGTGTCGCTCTGGCGCTCGCGTTGACAGGCTGGGGGGCTGGAGTGCGCCGAGTCTGAGAGGCGGGAGGAGAATGGGGGTCGTCATCATCGACGTGCTCGAATGAAGCGGGCGCGGAGGAGGGCGTTTTCAGAATCAACTCTTTCTCAAACGATGAGGCTAACAGTCGATAACTTCTAGTCTTCTAGTCTTCTAGTCTTCTAGTCTTCTAGTCTTCCAGTCTTCCAGTCTTCCATTCTTCTAGTATTGAAACCTCAAGAGCCTAGGCCAAGCTATCAGACAGCCCGGGCAACGCGGAATATCATTTTTCGGCAACGGTGCTCCTTTCCGTGACTTGTTTCTTTGTGGTGGGCATCGGGTGGCTGGAAGTAAATCTACCCAAGCACCACGGAGGTATCCGGGCTCAGGCCACGATGATCGGGATGGACGTGGCAGCCGAGCTGCAAGGGACCGTCAAGCCAATAGACGACCCGGATTTGCGGCATCCGGCCGTGATTGTCTGGTGGAGTTTGTGATCATTGGTGTGCGGGTGGCTTGCGAGGCGTTGAGAAGAATAGGATGCAAATGAAGCCTCAACATAATTAATAGGAAACCAATGCATCCGTGCGGCCGCCGCGATTGGTGGGGCAAGAGGGCAATCAAATGTCACACAGAGAGAGAGGGAGGGAGGAGGGGGAAGACAGACATGTTCTTAGACACGTTCTTCAGGCTATCGAGAGCGCGAGAGACAACAACGACACCATCAACACCATCAACACCATCAACACCATCAACACCATCAACACCATCAACACCATCAACACCATTGCTATCGATGATGATTTTCTTCGCCGATTTGATCCGCTGGATTTGCGGACTGTTCCGCCACAAGAAGCAGATGCTTCTTGTGCTGATTGTACTTGGGATATTCGTGCCAGGTCTCTGGCATCAGTTTATTGCGCCTCGCCACTCCCAATCCCCATCCCCAGACGATGTCATCGTCGCGAACTTCAAGCGTGAGAACTTCTCGAAGATCCAGCGACTTTTATTGCCAGTTCTGTAATAACATCTCAATAGGTCGCGTTTGCTCACTTCATCGGAGTCTCTACTGTGAGGAGAAATGGCATCGATCGTTGTACCATGTACTTGGTGTACATGCACGAGGAGAGAACAATGATATCATGGAAGCCTACCAAAGGATCACCGAGGCGGCCAACGTCAACAAGCGCATTGACCAGGAGCGCACATCATGCGACATTATTGGCCTCTCTCGTCTCGACGAACGTTTGCTGAACTTCCACTCCACGTTCTTGATCCTCATTAATGCTACCGAACGTGGCCTGTACGACGACGAATTCTACGACAAGGTCGGATTCATCGACTCGGACAGAGAAGAACAAGCCATGAGCTGGAGGCACGAGGATATGAGACAGGGGGAGCTGGAAAGCAAGGGCATGCGGAAAATCCAGGCTGACATTGACAAAAGGCTCCATGATGTTTGCAAGGACTATTTCTAGCCCACGCTGCGAGTGAGTAGGTGGGCAACAAGAAGACCTGCCATGAGGTACAGAAGCAGTATGAAACCGAACCGCCTAGAGCCCGCGCTAACACGGCAGTAGAAGCGATTCATTGATCTCGTCAAAGCCATCAACTGCTATTTTCCAGGGTCCGAGTATCCCTCTCTTGTCTACCCACGCGTCGAGCGCACCATCACAAAGATCTTCAACGGTCTGGTCGACGCCGGCGTTGTGAAATCGACTCGGCTGGCCGATGGAGGCTACACCACGACTTGGCCGGCTTACACCCAGGCCTGGCTGCAAGACGACTGGGACGGGGATGCCTCTCCGCCTCGCGCCCTTCCCGTTGTGAACATGGGAACTCCCCCCAAAGCCTTTTCACACTCAGGCAACCATCGTGTGGAGGGGAGCCAGAACTCCATCATCGATGTACCTGAATCTCCGTCACCCAATCTTCCCAACTACTTCGTTGGCGAAGACAACCATTTCGGCTGTTGGCAAGTTCGAGCATGGACCGTGACCACCAAAACCCCAGTGATACCACGAGTCGCGCCCCGTCCAGTCTTGCACCGAGTTTTGTTCTTGGTCAACCATCTTCTCCGTCCTTATCTGCTCCCGCTGAAACGAGTGAGTCGACAGACGACTTGAACCCGACGTTCAGACCGAAAATGACGTCTCCTCTCTCCCCTCAGAGGAGAGATGACGGTGGTCATCGGAGACGGGCTTCTTCGACTTCGAACTCTTTCGTTCTGTCCATGACGGCCTTCGTATCTCAAGATGCGTTGACTTCGGGCCTCCGCCGGCAGTCTCTCTCTTCGTATGAAGAAGAACTCGCAGACTCTCGTTCAACATTAAGCGCAAGTCTGAATCCTTACTTTGTTCGCCAAGACGAGAGAGATGAAACCACAGCACTCCAATGGGTATCAAAGCCTTCATTTGCCCCTGCGATGTGGCAGAGAAACCTGAGCCAGAATTCATCGACGCCATCGCGCGACGACACAGGGTCATATGAACCAAGCCTGTACCCATCCGGCCGACGACAAGATGACCCTCTTCGAGGCCACACGTACAAAGAATCCCATGGAATTGCACGTCCGTCACATTCTTCGAGGTCTCGCCTATCCTCACCCACCGGCGATGTTCTTGGCCAGGGAAACCAGTTGTCATCCGTATCCGATCTTGCTGAGTTCCAACATGCGGTGGAAATTGAACAGTACGCTGTGGAAAGAAACCGACTCACATCAGCTCTAGCTGCGGTGACCAACATGGGCATTAGGTCCACCCGTCGACGTCGTCAAGATTTGGTTTGGCTTATCGGAGGTTTGTCCAATCCACTACCCCTGACCGCGTCATGGAGACAACTGGTCGACCAAGAAGACAAGGTTTCGAGGGGCCGAGTTGCACTGCTGGCTAAGAGTCTCGACGACGATGCTGAGAAGATCCCCGCCATTGCTGAGATGACGGAGGTGTTGGGGAAGAATTACAGGTAGGGAGCTGGGACTGTTGTTTCCTGGTCTCAGTTGCCCTTTGTGATGATTGTCTGGACAGGTGTTGCGGTGGCGTTTATGTCTTTAGATAGTCTAGGTAATGGAACCCGCGGCATGATGCCTTCGTCTTGTTGAGTGCTTCAACCGAACCACTGTGAACACCATCGACACAGTCTCCAACGTGGTTACTGATTCGGCATAAGCCACGGTGAGGGAAGTGATCCAAACCAACCGTAACTGAGTCCTCAGGGTAGGTCAGCACGGAGTTATTCTCGGGCTCCAACTCGGCCTTTCGACTTAGGCTATTCTTCGGGCACGCGTAGTTGTTTCGGCTGTTCTTCGCTTAACCCTCGGAGTGTTCCCCTCAGCAGCTCCACACCGTCTGTCCAGATGATGCTATTATACGAGACGAAGCGACAACTCGTGCTCTCTGCTCTGCTCAACCATCTCGAGATCACCGTCACAACCTGCTATGGCGACTACGACTACCACCCAGCATGAGCACCATCTCTCTCCAATTGAGGCTATTCACCTTCGTCCGTTGAGCTCTGACAAGGTACTCGGCGAGGCCCACGACCAGCTCGCTGCGGAGAGCGCCCGTCAAGACGATGACGAGCCACCACCAAACGCCCACACGCAGCTGGAGCGATGGAACTACCCCAGAGGAAACATTGGCAAGCTTGGGTTTGCGTTTCTGTCCTTCATCATTGCGGGCATGAATGACGCTGCAGTTGGCGTACGACGAACCTCCCGCCGCCATGCTTCAATGATGCTAACCTCGTTCGCAGGCTCTCATCCCTTACGTACAGTCCATTCCATCAAGCCCCTTTGCCGTGATCTGCTCTCATCATTCCCACAGCTCGAGGAATACTACGACCTGAGCTACACCGTAGTGTCTCTAATCTTCCTTACCCCCTTCGCCGGCTACTCCGTCGCCGCTTTCACAAATGCCCGTATCCATGTAAAGTTTGGCCAACGAGGAGTTGCCATCATGGCCCCAATCTGCCACATCATCACTTTCGCCGTCCTGGCCGCTCATCCCCCGTACCCCGTGCTCGTCGTCTGTAACATGATCAGTGGCTTCGGCAACGGACTCACTGACGCATGCTTCTGCGCGTGGGTTGGGGCCATGGACAAGGCGAACACCATCCAGGGATTCCTGCACGCTTCCTATTCTCTCGGCGCGCTATTTGCTCCTCTGATTGCGACATCAATGGTCGTCAAGGCTGGGCTGCCTTGGTACACGTACTACTATTTAATGGTCAGGAGGCTCGTGGCATAGGAAGGAAGAAGCGGTGCGCTAATCCAGCATTCACAGGTGGGAATCGCGAGTGTTGAGCTGGTCGGACTTACCGTTACCTTCTGGCGCATGACGGGGGCTGTCTACCAAGCTGAACACGCACACGAATCGTCAAGTGCTGGAACCAGAGAGGCCCTCAAGTCCAAGGTGACGTGGCTTTGTGCCCTCTTCTTCTTTGCGTACATGGGTGTCGAAGGTACGTCCAGGCAGCTCGCTGTCTTGTCCTCTTCCATAATACATCTAACAACCACACGTAGTTGGCCTGGGTGGATGGGTCGTCAGTTTCATGCTGAAAGTGCGAAAGGCGTCCCCGTACGCATCAGGGGCTTCCGCTTCTGGTTTCTGGGCTGGGATGGCCTTGGGACGAGCCGGGCTTGGTTTTGTCACCGAACGATACGGCGAGCGGTTCTGCCTCACCATCTATCTCGTCATCTGCATTGGGCTTGAGCTCCTGTTCTGGCTTGTGCCCAAGTTCATCGTTTCCGCCGTTGCCGTTTCCTTTCTCGGGTTCTTTCTGGGGCCCATGTTCCCCGGAGCGGTGATGATGACGGCCAAGCTGCTCCCGAAGCATCTTCACGTAAGTGCCATCGGATTTGCCATGGCTATGGGAGGCACGGGAGGAACAGTGTTTCCCTTTGCCATTGGTGCGATTGCTGCAAGCAAAGGTGTTGCGGTGTTGCAGCCCATCATCTTGGCCCTTATTGTTGTGGTTGCTCTGGTATGGCTTAGCTTCCCGCGTCTTCAGAAGAAGGACTGAAGGATCTGGCAGTTACCGCATGGTGCTGACTGTGGAGAAATACCGTCATACTCGGAGACGAAACTCAAGTACACTAAAAGCTGTTTCTGTTTCTGGAGCCGAGCTTCTGTTGCTCTAAGCTGAACTGTCGCTGAGCTTGGGCTGAGGATCCTGGAGTTCGCAGACCGTGGCACGATTCGGGCGTATCGCCTTCAAGCGTGGGATGCCTCACCACAACTGGCGGCAGGAGGAACGGAATAATGTCGGCACGCATGATTGCTTGTATGCCTCGTCCGTTGACTGTTACGTGGTGATTTGGCTGGTGCGGTGAAGCCGGGGCTAGGTTATGTTCTCAGGCAAATGTATTAAACAGCTACAGTCTCGTGGGGTATTTCTGTCTTGCTTAGCAGAAGGTTTCACGATACCTAGATCTGCTAAAAATAGGAACGCTTTAGATGTTGGTAGGTGCTTTTGGGGTTACATAGAGAGACAGGAACGCTAGAAATGAGGGACAAGGAGATGGCACGAGAAGTAGCTAGAGCTCTAGGATGATAGATAGTTAATAGACTTGCCTAAAGTAAGGCGTGCTCAAATCCACACCACCAAGAAAGACATAGACTGATAGGCTAACTGGCTTTACAAACTGCATAAAGGATGTAGCATCATTCAGGAACTGACGTGTGATGACTAGGCCACAGACAGAGTCTCCCAAAACGTCGCTGCGCCATTTAACCAAGCCTTATCTAAGCCCTATTGAGTCTTCTAAACGATTACACCCACTTTTAACACGCAACAAAAGGCAGAGACGACTGGAGAGGTCAACAGTGAGCGTGGATCTCTTCAGAATTCTTTGACTGCCTTGTTAACAATATGCCTCGTAATCCCACTGTCGTCCATGTCCCCTATGGGCGAGTTGATCCACCGAGGAGAGGATGTACCCGATCAATCACCCAGTGTGCTTTTACCAAGGAGACCTTTGATTACTACTAGTTACTAATATTTGATAAAGGCGCTGCTACCATCATTGAATGGCTCATGCTCCAGTCAAACATCGACTTTCGGAGCTATCACGCATCGCTTATGACTCAAATAGCTCCAGGAACTGGCATGTGGGTTTTGGAAAACAAAGAGTTTGCAGCGTGGAAAGATGGATCAAATTCATCCCAGTTCTTATGGATACACGGGATTCGTAAGCCAACCTTATGTGTCACCTCTCTATCTTCTCCTTAAGCTAACGATGAGCGTTGAACAGTCGGGTCCGGTAAAACCATTATTTCGTAAGTACTACTGGTCAACAGGCGTTAAGTGGACAAAGTAAAATCATCAAAGGCTAAAGAAAACACGCACTAGGTCCCTGATTATCGATTCACTTGAAAAGGAATCCAGGGAGGACGACAGCACTGCGTGCATATACGTCTATTTCCGGGAAACACAAGACCATGGACCAATGTTTGCAGAGATCCTCATGATCTTGTTAAGGCAGCTACTCCGGCAACAAAAGTCAGACGACGCCGTGGAAATACTACAGCTCAAGCACAACGAGTGGAGCCATCGGAAGGTCTTTCCCCGCCCCAGACGAGTACCTCGATATGTTCTAAGCAGAGGTTGTCAGATTTGGAACAGTCAACTTAGTAGTCGATACCTTAGACAACTGCTAGAACTGTTCTAGAGAAAACACACAGCAAAAGATGCAAACAGCTCTCAGGGAAATGTCAAGCAACGTTAAAGTCCTCGTCACGTCGAGGAGTGGGTGGTTGGATAGTTCGGAGCTCAATCTGGACCAGCAACTACGCCTTGTGCCAAACCGCGATGATATTGAAAAGTACATCAGAACTCAAATCAAGAGTAACGAAGTTATTCAGCATTATTTACCGAAGAAGAAAAAGCTGAGCTTCGAAGACGATGTCGTTGATAAGATTGTCAAAAAAAAACAGAGGAATGTGAGCAAAGCAGCTGTTCTTTAACAGCCTAAGGAACAACGCTTTCCAAGCTCCCAAACAGCATCCCAAGCGCGATCGAAGCGTCGATTCAAGATATAAAACACTATTTCATTGCCCAGCATGTTCTTACATGGACTGCTCTTGCTATTGAGTCGCCAAATGCAGAACAGATTCGCCACAGCTTTGCCATCCCATACAGTAACCGGAGATTGGACGAGGACTTTCTCCCAGTTGAAGTCTCCTTAATGTCTGCGTGTGCGGGGCTGGCCACGATGGACTCCAAGACAAAGAGAATAAATCTTGTACACGATTCCGTCCCAAAATATCTGCGGGATCGTGGAATAATACCGCTGAATGCCTACACGGAGATGGCGAAGATGTGCCTGAGATAGATATCTGCTATTCGACGAACCTCCGCAAGGCGTAGAGCGTCCACTTCTAAAGTACGCCGCCAGCCATTGGATAAACCGTTTCATCCGCGGAGAGGAGCATATCGACCAGGATGCCCAGGCCTTGGTTCTTGAATTCTTCAAGGATAGTGCAAAAGTGAGGGACTGCATTTCAGGCCATGTCGGGGACGGATAGTTCCTCCTGGCGTGACATGACTGGACTCCATGCAGCCATATACTTCAATCGTCGCCCTTGGGTTGAGCAGCTGATCAAAGAGGGGGTGAAGATCGATGCTGCATATTCAGATGGTCGGACTGCCCTGCCCTGGGCCGCAAATTCTGGTCGAGGGGACCTCGTCGAGCTGCTAATACATCATTCCGACGACACCGACATTCGAGACTGGAACGGTGACACCCCGCTACATGTAGCAGTCACACGTTCGACGATGAACTGCGAAGGCGCCGTGCGTAAGCTCGTCAAAGGCCATGCACAGCTGGATATTTGCGGTGGCAAGGGCTTCACGCCGCTGACTTGGGCAATACGCTATAGGCCTTCCTCTGTGGCAAGTATCTTGGCGGAGAACCAGGCAGACGTGAACGCAGTGAACGGCTAGGGATGGACCAGGGTCAAGATAGAATCATCAATATTCTACTGAAGAAGGGTGCAGATCTGAAACGCCCCTCAAGTGATGGATGGACTCCTCTCCGACATGCGGTCCAGACGGGGAACAAGTCGATGGTTGGGCGTCTGTTGAACCGGCGCGCTGATGTCAACTTGCACGATGCCGAGGACGGGTATTCGCCACGAATATGGGCCGTGCTTTATAAATACACGTCAATAATGCAGTCGCCCATTGAGAAAGGGGCAGATGCCAACGCCAAGGCCAAAGATGGATCGACACCGCTAATCGAGGCCGTCAAGAGCAGAGAAAAGACTGCGGTCTGGATGTTGCTAGAAAATGGGGCCGAGCCAGGCGCCCAGGATAACGCTGGCTGGACAGCTCTGCATTGCAACCAAGGCACAGCTCAGCTCCGTCATATGGCTATTAGTCACTAACGGCGCTTGTATCACCTCCCGGGACGTCAACGGCAGAAGCTGTCTCGACTTGGCGGTGCAGAAGAGTGACTTGTCGGTAGCTGGTCCGGGATTGCATCCTCGTATCAAAACAATGGCAAAAGAAATGCCGGAGGACGAAGTGGGTAACCTGAGATGGGCTACACCCCTTTACGAGGATGATTTCACTCTAGTGATCCCCAATCAGCTTGTCGCCTACGCTTGGTGGGCCGGAGGTGAACATGACAAGGCGATAGCCTTGTTGGAGAACTGCCTTAGGAGCTGCCAACGATCGCTTGCTCTTCACCATCCCGAGACGGAAGCTGCTTCTTTTGCCCTAGAGCTGTGCAAATCGAGGAGGAATTTGTTCCAGATGAATCAAATGGACGCATGCGGCACGTCACTCCCAGACGCTTCTAGCTCCTTTCAGACGAGCCAGGCATATTCAACTAGTCCCTCCTCGCTGCCGTCCAAAGCTCCTGCAGGTCGAGATCAAGCGGCAGAAAGGCACCAACCCATGGTATTTTTCAACCACAGAAAGCTGAGAATGGATAGAGAACGAAACAAGATGGATTCTGATTATATCCAGTCGGTTGGGTCCATACCAGACGACATTGAGTCGCTAGCTGAATCTCGGTCGGGGATGGCGAGTTACCGACAAGCTGCGGTGAACTACATTGTGAGTAAGTTTTCTACAGACTCGAGACTGTTGGACCTCTACTAGGAAGCATCCTAGATTGTGGGCGAGGCAAAGTTCGCGAGAAACCACCGACGCCTGTTGAAGAAACTGTTCCTAGACCTGCGTTCTGAAGAACAAAGTCCTTCTCAAAAGTTAGCGGTTGAGTTCCTGCGATCACGAAGTAAGAGAACCCAGATCTCGCTGGGTATTCGCAACGTTGTTATTCCATCGTCGAGAGGAAACCGCTATGATTCTCGAGCAAGAGACAGACGTGCTGAACCGCCATCTGGGTGCAATGGACTCAACAGCACAGCCCGTATCCACGGACACTGCTGCTAAAGGCGAGACAGGTTCACATTTACCTGACCTAAGAGACGTATAGGTCTCAGCGAAGCAAGCGAGGACAGCGATGATGATGGTTATGGAAGCGGTGATGAGCATGAGGCCATGACACACGAACTTCTCATGTTACCTAGCCTAGAAGCGACTCTGGGTAGCGACTGAACTACATGCCAATATGTCGGTAAGTCAATAGATTCCAGACCAAGCCAGGCCCAATACAGGACCACCAAACCGTAATAGTGTCACCATTAGGTGTCAATTTAGCCCCTCAGCTTTCATATGCCATTGCCAACTCACTCCGAATTGGAAGATTCTTCTTCGCCTTCCCCGGAATTGCGCCCACGGCCCAGGCCAGCTTCAGACCCTTCCGGAACAACAGGCAGTGGCTCGAGCCTCCATGGTGGAACATTCCAAGCTCCTCCCCTTTCCTCACCGCCTGCGGCCAATTGGCGGAAAACTTGCTGGCGATTTCACAAGTGGATATGTCCGCCATGCCGATGAAGATGATGCACATGAGCCCGACTGGCTTGGGTGCTCGGATGAAGATGACGGCTCGCGTGGCAACTTGGCTGAGATAGGCCTGGGCCCGGTTGGGCGCGCTTGGATCAGGACCATGCGGGTTCTTGAAGCCCTCGGCAAGGGGCTCTGAGAAGTACGTTCCGTTTATAACTCCAGCGTAAACAACTTGTCCTGACACGGGAGAACTCCAGCGATGGTATGCCGTGGCGCTCAGAAAGGCTTGGTAAACAGTCCCGCCCACAAACTCGTTGGTGAACTCGTGGTGGTTGAGCATCTCGGCCACCGAGTAGTTGTGCCCCTTGAGCCAGAACCTGTTGTACTCGCTGACGTTGGACTCGAGGGCGTACGGCATGGACTCGCACGCGTTGACCACCCACTCGGGCTTATCCGGATGGGCCACGGGGCGTACTTTGTCCATGTCCCTGAACTTCCTGACAAAGAAGTCGTCCCAGGATCGGAAGCCCCAGTTGACAGGATCTCCTTCAGGGTCACATGCAAACATGTCTTGAAAGGTCAACCAGGGCTGGCCGTCGACGTTTGTGTCTCTCTCCATGACCGCCAGGGCCTCGCTGCACAGCCAGCCATCCTTGTCACGAGTGACAACGTACTGGGACTTGCTGGTCTTGAGAACGACGTCTCTCCAGGTGTCTAGAATAGTCTTGAGCTTCTCGTTCACGTCTTGTCTCAGAAAGAACCCCCATCCGCTCTGTGTGCCCATGGGCCAGTCCAGAATGGCGTTGAATGGGGCCCCGACAAGACCAACATTGTACGTCGTCATCTGCCAGGACGGTGCGACCTCTGTTGTGATGATGCTGAAGAGCTCAAGCATGTGCCGATAATCTCGAACTTGCCTGTGTCCAACCGGGTCGTGCCTGTAGGGGTCTTTATTCGGGATTTCGTCAAACATGTTCGAGGCTAACATGCGAAGCCCAGGCGTGGTCTCGATGAGGATTCTGAGGTCTTCAACCGCCGGGTGAAGGCGCTTAAGGGGTTCCCGTTCAGCGACATCTTTGGTGAACTGCCGTAGCCAAGCTGTCAAAATATGGACGTCTTTGGGGGGGAAGTTTCCAGTTAGACTGGAGTCCCCTCGCTGGCGTGGGATCAAGGAAACAGTCATGGCCGAGCCTGGTGTTGTTTGGTCACTTGGTGTGTGGTCGAGATGCTCGAGGTGTGTCGGTACCTAGCAATGAGCTGAGCTGAGGATCGACTAGTTGGTTCCCTTGTTGAACAAGGCTGCAGTTTTATGGGAGAGCGGCTTCCAGTACAAAGAAGGATGAGCGATCCCTATGTCTAAGATCGAACTGAGTTGGGAATATTCAGCAAAGATGAACGCCCACATCCTCAGTTTAAATACTGCATATCTTACTACGTCGCACTTCGTATGAGATGCTGTGTAAGGGGCAAATTGTCTCGGATTGGAGAATGCGTCCCCCCTTGCACCACCCAAAGGCCGCCACCTCGTCATAAATTTCTGCGTCGTCCTAGGACGGTCAAATAGTCGCGTTCTACTGTCGAACTTCGTCCGACCTCCAGCTGCCGGCAGATGGATAGACTACAATCCTGCATATGACGGGACGTAAAAGCGGTATCCCGAGATCTGGCCTCGGCGAATACCCAAAGTAATAGTGCACATCAGCATCTTGGTGTTGTGTCTCAGGAATGTGTGTCTTGAGTATGTGGGCCGGTCCGGCTTCCTCAGGACATCCGATCGCCGTGAAACGTACCTAGGTTACGACTAGTATGTGTCAAACTCTACGAGCTATTGCCCCAGAGTCTCAACAATTGATTGTAATGCATTTTGGTAAAGTGCGTGGGGGCTACGTATCTGAGTATCATGTGCCCCTTTTCGCAATACGAGATCAAGAAATACAGCAGCCTATAATCTATCAAGATAAGCAATATGAGCAGAGCATGTTGAGTAAGGGAGTATCTGGATCGCGTGTCTTTTTCTTCCAGACTGATTTAAGGCAGCATCTGGAGTTGTGTAGCAAAGTCATCCTTGAAGTCAGTTGATCGTGTAAACCAATAAGTAGAAACCCCATGATGGAAGAAAAGCTGACTCGACAGGTATTTTCACGCTGAGGATCGATAATTGGATGTCGAGCGGAAGAGGTGGAGGAATATCCATTCAACTCTTGCTTGGGCAGGAAGCACCAGTTTTCAGGGATGCTCTCATGACCAGGAATGTAATTCAACGTGCGGTCTTCGTCCTAGAAGATGCAGAACAAATGCTTCAACGTCTCGTTGTCGGAAATGGCCCCCAGAGGCCTGCTGATTGATTCGACATCAAGCCACTGATACATAGTGCCCTTAGAATGAGTCTTCGGCGAGCTTTCTCAAGTAGCAATAGTATCATGTCAATTTCTTCTCAACAAACTTCCTAGACTAGTGCGGAAATGCCTCTTTCTAAGCTGGCCCAAGGAGAATCTATATTCAAGCAGCCAGAAGACATTGGGCTCGTCACACATCCACCTTTGAAACGGCTCATCTTGCACCTTCTCGACTTCTATCTCGCAAGGAACAGGCACATACACTAATTCCGTTTCTTATGTTGTCGGGCCATCCCCTTTAACCTGGAATCCACCGGCTAAGACAGCGTCCTGGTCTCACATTACCCCTGATTTGAGACAGGTGCATCTGTATAATTGTATTCGTAACCAGGTACACAAAACAGTCCAGCAGAGCGACAGTTACCCCTCTTCATGACATATATCTACAAGTTGGCAGCCTCGGTGAGCGAACGCGCACGATTTGGCATTTTCACAAGGTGCACGAAGTGCTTAAGTGAAAAAAGAAGAGCGATGGACACACTGGAACAGTGGAAAGGCAGTGGGCCAAAACAGTAGTTTTGGGAAAAGAAAATAAATACAACGATTCAAGAAGTTATGATATCGTGCGTCCGCTGACATAAGCGTCTCACGTTCTCAATAATGATACCTCGGACGTCGGCGTTTGTTGCATTGTGTTGGTACAGTTGACCGCAGCCAGTTTCCAAAGATCTCCTCTTCACAGCCCGTCATCGAACTCAAAGTCCTTGTCCCAACGCTTACGCATGTCAGCTTTCAATCATCTAGCCAATGGTTCTCGTGCTTACCGTATCCCATCGCCGCTTCGAGTTGACGAATCGTAGATCCGTACCGAGCCGAATGCGGCCCTCCGGATCATGGTTGATGGTGGACGCGTGAATCTGCCGACACAATTAGCATCTCGCCTAACGTAAACGAATGTGTAAACCCTACCATGTGTGGTGTGTGGATGACGACATCTCCAGCCTCATAGTTGCTCACAAGCCACTTCTTGCCGTGCTGTCTCGCAAAGTCCGCTGGTCCCTCGGCCAAGAATCCAGTGCTCATCATGTTGGCGTTGAAAGCACATCGCATTTCCTCATCGCTCATGCCAGCGGCCTTTGCCTCGAGCGCGAACCCCTCCTCGATCTCCTGTCCTAGCTTGTCACCCCCCTGCAGATAGATAAGTCCTCCTCCTTGGATCTTCACGTCGCCCATGGGAACCCAGGCCGTTACGGCGGTTGGTTCTCCGTATCTCATGAACGTCTGGTCGTAATGGACGCCGATTGCTCGGTTTCCCGGCGTGTTGTTTCGAAGGAGGGTTCGCCGCACAGTAAGAGTGGCATCGCCCCAGCCGGTTAGGCGAGCAACGAACTCTTTCAACGCTGGGTGGTTGCAGAAGCCGCGGACGCTTCCATCTTCAGAGCCAGAATACCACGGTTCGGTGTGGGCCTTGAGCGCGGCGCTGACGAGCACGGCTGACCGATCCGTCGAGCCCGGAGCCGCATTCTTGACGCTCCCGGCTCCGATTCCGGGATAGTCTGATGGGCTAGCAGCATCATTGAAGATGCCCTCAACGGGCTTCGTGTCGGGTTTGATGACGCCGCTTGGTTCGAGTGAGGTAAAGTACGCTTCGCGAGCAGCCAAGACGTCCTCGCGGGGGAGAAGGCCCTTGAGAAGCACGTATCCGTCTGTGAGATATCGGCTGTAGAGGTCCTCGACGGGACCATCGGGATATGAGACACGCATCTGCTCAACCTCGGTCGGTGCAAGAGGTCCGTCGTTGACGTGCAATTGCACGCCGTTGATGGTTGCTGCTTGCGCGTGTGGCATTTTGAAATCGGGAGAGGGGTATTGCCAGCGAGAAGATGACACGAAAAGACCAACGTCGAAATGAAGTAAAGAAATGGATGGCGTATGTCTCTAAAACCCACCGTCAACAAACTCTTATAATACACGCCTCTTTATAGGTTGACCGTCCTGCCGCAACGAAGCGATCCCCGCGGCCTCTTTTTCCTATTCCAGGAGTCCCCACGTCCCCGCCACACGACCCCACGTAGACATGGGGCGAGGCGTTGTCAAGTGTGAGTGGGCCTTGATGTTCGGCGAACAGGAAAGCCAGAGACACGCTGGAAGATGGAGAAGGTGTAGAAGGTTACTGGTGAAACCGGGGTTCCTCGTGGAAAGCGTCCGGCGAATTTATGCCATTTTGGGCACGTTGGGCATAGCTCTCCGAGAGTCTTACGTCAGGGGGCATGAGTTATTTCCGGAGTTTCCGGCCTGGGAAGAACTTAATCTTTAGGAACGTGTGGGAATTCTGTGACGAAGCTTTGGTCGCGGGTAAATGTCAAGTCCTGGAGCTGGCAATGTAGATATCTCGGACTTGAATTAACCTCGAACCCTGGACGCGAAGATGTCTAATCTCCGTATTCTATAAAAATAGGGCTGGTAATCACCTTCCCGCCGCTGAATTCTCTTCCCACGAAGTAAACAGCCTGATTTTCTACGGCGCCGCTTCCACTAGATGTCACAGCGAAGTCACCCTCAACCCGCCTTGGAAGCGGCACATCTGCCAGAATCTCAACCGACACAAAGAGCTCCACGCCGCCCTTAGTGCGCAACTGCTTTCCGCCGTTTTGGATCGCCTCACTCGTGGTTGCGAGCAGACTGAACTCCGGCTGGGGCTGGTGCGGATTTCCAGCAAGGGCATTGCCAACCTTGACGTATCCTCCAAGAAGCCCGAGACACTGATGGAGGACGGCACCTTGGAGTCTGCCTTGAGAAAGATGTCAACACCATCAAAGTCGCCACTCGTGTGCGTGTTGAAGACGACTTGGGTGTCGGATCTCAGCTCTACCTCTTCCTCGGGATTGTCTAAGACGCCACCGAATGGCTGAATGTGTGCGATGGTGGCATTGCCAACGAGAATCGATCCTTGCCACACAGCCTCGCGATATCGATCGTAGAGACGCGCTCCTCCCCATTTGACGCGCAGTTTTCTTGGCGTCGAAGGAGGTATTGTATCGGCCGCCTCTTGCTGGAGATCGCGATGGAAGATCTGTCCGCTTGCGTCCCAGGCTTCCACAGACGAGAAGCCACTCGATCCATAGAAACGATAAGCCAAGTTAACCGTCTCGCCGATTTTCACAGCCACGTCGTCACCTTGGAGCTTGCCACCCTTTGAAGAGACTACCCCAACCAGGCGTTCCCCGGTTGTGGCAAACGTTCTCCGAGCTCGAAGTGTCTTTGCAACGTCAGCTCGCTCCAACCTTTCAGAAAAAACACCCGTCAAGCCTCCTTTGGTGCCAAAGACAGCTGTACCTGGAACACCGCCTCCGCATCGACCTCGGTGCTCGTCCGAGTTGGCCGAGACGCCCATTTTCCACCCTCGCTTCACCGCATCTCGAAGAAGCCACTCAAACAAGCCCCAGGCGCTCCCGATTTCAAGCAGCCGTTCTAGCTTGGGGTGGTGCCAGGCCAAGTTACACCGACGTCCTCCAACGTGAGGAATCAAGAGGTGGCTCTCGGGTGCGTGGGCATATGTGGCATAGACCTCGTCCAGAGGCCAAGCACCTGGAGCCAACTCTGCGGGGCCATGCTCGTTCCATTCGAAGCTTCGAGCGACGTTGCCGTTCCTGTCGAAAGGAAATTCAGGTTTCTTGATGTTGGGATCGTCCAGAAAAACGACATTGTGATCCCCACCCGCAGCTGAATTACCACACCACTCCGTACCAGGAAACACGACAAATTCGCCGGCCACGTTGATGTCGTTGATGATTTTCAGGGTCTGGTCCCATCTCTCCGCAGTGATGTTGAAGTCATTAGCTGTGTAGCCTACAATGTCGAGTCCAGCGATCTTTTGAGCATAAGAAAAGTTGTAGGTGGTTGAATTGGTCCCAACAGTGTCATCTGAGTGCACGTGAAGATCGGCAAATAGCGTGCGAGGAACAGGAAGCGATGCATCGGCCGTAAGGTAGTCCGATGTAGTGTGGATAGCAACCCCATCCCGATTGATGACTGAGATGGACAAGACGTAGTCACCGTCGGTAGGCAGGGTCGTAGTCGTGTTTACCACTGTCCACCCTTGAGCGGGAAATGGCAATTGCTCCTCCCAATGAGGCTGTTCAGAGTCTTGCCTTGTTACGCTTAGCCTTGCCTCTAACCCTGCAAGGTCGGTTGTCGTATTTCCCCAAGCATCTTCCGTATGAACGTAGACAGGGAAAGATACCCCTGGTCTGACCACGCGCGGCGAAATTGCCTTCACTTTCGTAGTAACCCCCGGCTTAACAGCCAAAGCAATGTCAGGTTTGATGGGGGCAAATCTCGACGTCCCGACGGGGTCTATGTACCATCTCATGAGAAACTTCTCTTCCACAAAGGTCTGGACGCGGGTTCCCCGTGACCCCCATCGCCTGTCACCCAGACGAATGACAATCTTGTCCCCGGGGTTCATGTATCCGTCAACAACATCGATGATGATGGCTTTCTGGAAGGGCCGTTCGTGGCCTTTTTGGTCGAAGCGGACGGCAAGGGACTGGACCGTCGCGGCCGTTTGCTGAGGATGAAGGTCACCGGGAATGTACTGCGCGGAAACGTAGTTGTCCTGTGTGCGATCTGATGTTTGAAAGAGGGCCCAGTCCGAGTAGAACTTGAAGGTGCCCTTGATCCACGCTCCATCAGCTAGCCCACTGGCACCAACAGTGTACTCGACGATGACCTCGGTCCATTGACCGGCAGTGAGGGTTTCAGCACTGCATAGCAGTGTGCCAAGAAACGGAAGGCTCTTGGTGTGTTGATACAACCCAGTCGGTGCAAAGTACTGCCCAGCAAGAGCCACAAGCTCATCATCAGATAGTGTCTTCATTGCAAGCGCTGTGCAGTCGTATGAGCCACCGGTGAGGGTGAAAATTGACACCAAAGCTGTGATTTCAGAACAGATTGACAAATATCTCAAATCAGCCAAGTGACGGATAATTCACTCAAAGGTACAAATACCTTTCCAAATTAGAAGCCAGTTCAAGTCTTGTCAGCGGAGATGCCGCTACTGGCAGTAGGTTAGGATCGAATGAATTCGACAGGCTGAGCAAGAATGGCGTGATCAACGCGCTACTATTACCGGACAAGTGGCAATATCTACAAGTAACTTACACTTCGAACTAAGACCAAGGACCTCGAAGCAATGAAATTTAACCGAAGATTTATTGGTAACTTTAATAATAGTACACAACTATATTTACATCAAGCTCGATGTAAAGAAGTGGCGATGCTGGCCTCTGCTGTAACAATGTTACGAGGCCAGGCGGCCTAATACATGCGCCCAATGTTCGACTTAGAAAAGAGCATTATTTCCGCAAGAGAATACCCCCGAAATAGTACTATCTTCCGAGTTGAACGAATCAATCAGCTCTGTGATGGATGACCACAACCCAGCCCCATTGACAAAAAGAGAAAGCACAATCAAGAAAGTGTTCAGAATTGTAAGTCCCGTCTTCTTCCAGTTCAGAAACAGTTTGTCCCAATTCATGTTGAACCAGAAGATAGCGCTGAAACCATAAGTAAACCACGAGACAGTCGTAGCAGAGGTGATCGATAGGATTGAATAGAAGATGGGGATGGCGTTCGACAGCACGAAAACGATGACCCAGAAGACCGTAACGCAAGTAACCCATGTGCCCCAAGACTTTACACTGTTATCCGTAATCTGATGGATGGCATTCATCTTCCTCATTACCACAACGTAGATGTACTTGCAGCCGGTATGAGCATTTGACAGGGCAGTTGTGAGGATAGCAAATAAGGCGATACCGTAGGCCACCTTGGCAGGGACTGTCGCGGCCGCACCGAGGATTGGAGAGACAGTGTACTCGCCGGCAAGGCAGTATAGGACGATGGCAACGCTGGTGTAGAAGAAGATACTGCTGAGCTCAAGGACAGTCAGGGAGAAGTTGAAGTCTTTGGAAGGATCGACCATCTCAGCCATGTAGCTGGGGAACGTGCAGTTAGCGGCGTAGGCGTAGACGATCTTCAGGCATGCGTTGAGTCCCTCCCTGAAAGTCGGGTGTCCGACGACTCTGATCTCCCTGTTCCAATCCGCAGGGGCCTTTGCCGGACCGGATACCGCCAGACTGATCAAAGCAACGCCAACGGCGATCAGGACGCTGATGGCATTAGGGATTCCGCACATGGAGACGAACTTCATCGTCCGCGGCAGCGAGAACATGTAAGAAATTGCGCAGGACAAGAAGATGAAGACGACGGTGCAAGTGGCGTGGTCGCTGAGGGTGTTGAAGGCCACCGAAAGGGTGACGGCGGGAGACGCGGAGAAGAAGATGAACTGGATGACGTTCATGATTCCCGCGACGACCTCGAACTTCTTGCCGCCGACAACAGTACACATATCCACCATGTTGACCACGTGGGTATGCTTTCGATAGAACTGCGGAAGGACGTAGGCAGCGTACCAGGTGAGACAGCCGAAGGTGAGGATGGCGATGATCCCAGGGATGACTCCGAGGGCCTTCATCACAGATGGCAGCGAGAGGACGCCCAGTCCGATCTGGTTGGTGAACAGGATCAAGACGGTGTCCCATCTGCCCAGGGTGCGGTAATTCTTGCCGCCCTGGCTGAAGATGTTGGTGTTGTCGGCCGTCTCGGCCGGCGTGATCTGGAAGTCCTCGGGGGACTTGTGGCTCGGTTCAGGCATGTGCTTCTTGGCTTGGTCTGTGTCGGAGGCACTCGATTCTTGAATTCGGTCGGGGGCCATGGTGTTTTTGGCATCTAGCTTGGAGGGAGTCATGATGCGTGTTGAGGTGCGCTCGGGGAACTTGACGGAGGAGATGGCTAGGGTGAGGGGGTGTTCGCCCAAGGAAGATAGCCGAGGGTAACAATCGAGGGATGCAATCGATGCAGAGACTCTCAGGCTTGAAGAACAGCAATAGGAAGGTAAATGAAGTGTGGGATCGTCTGGATGCGTAGGCCAACATGAAGCTAAGCGGACCCGAGGACCATATATATACGACTCGGCCTTTCCGCGAGGAGAAGAGCTACATCCGTCCGACGACCGCCTTGTCCGACCGGCAACGTCAACGAAGTTAGTGCGCTCTCCATTTAGAAAAGCCAAGGACGTGCTCATTCTATCGGGCAGTTAATGGTCTGACTCCGGCTGCTGAATAGAGAAGGGAAGCATGAACAGCAAAAATGACAGCAAGAGCGAGAAGGCAAGGAACCCCAGCCTAAGCACCACACGAAAAGAATCCAACAACGACAATTCGCCACCGCCCATCAGCTCACCGAGGTCGAGACATCTGGCAACGCTCGCGGAGACATGATCGTTTTCTCCAGGTCATCGGCTGCACCCCGTGGGGGGACACGGATAAAGAGCTGCATATCGACGTTCCAGCAGACAGTTCTTTTTACGTGATGCGATATCCATTCTCCCCATACCTGCCCCATGGCCAGAAGTCTGGGGCTGTTGACCCCGGAGAGAGACGACGGGGATGTAGCCGACCCTGAAACCACGAGTTAACGGACGACGCGAGCTTGTAGAGTGGTACCGGATCTTTTACCGCGGAATGGGCCACCCGGGATCCGAGGCGCTGGGATGCCAAGATGTTGTTCGCCCCTTGGTTGTGATCCACTTGCCTATTCAACATTTCTGGGCATTGAGGATCGAAGCAAGCGTGAGGGTGATGTACCAGACTGCATCTGCTGGTGGGTGTCACAGAACTGAACTCATGTGGCATCAAGTACAACCAGATCAAAACACATCGGCCGGGTTAGACATAGTCTTTATAGCAATTGCCATCCACTTTATGGAATGTACAGACAGATGCCAGACTTCTTGTATCAGCCTTCGCCGCATTAATAGCTCTCAAGACGGCGGCGGTCTAGATCTCCCTTCGAACTGGCCCACCTTCCTGCTCTGCTCAGCTTACGAACGCAAGTCCGCTCATGCGGAACACATGCAAGAAAGACAGTTAATGTGCGGAGAAGACGTCACCCAGACATGGGAGTCTTTCCTATTTCAACGGCGGTACTAGATCTGGCCCCGCAAAGAGTCTCCGTTGGGAGTGGAGCGTCGCGGAAACTTGCCTACTCCAGATAGATATCATGACAGACCTGACGACCCACATCTCGGCGGTTACGAGTTGATATCAACCAAAGCATTCGCAGGATTTAGAATCCTGCTCATGTATGGATACGCACGTCCCCGGAAACTAATGTGGTGAGATTTCTTCGTCTGTCGTGTGAACATTTTTCGCCGGTGATTGGACAACAAATCTGGCCTACACCGGCAACTGACTGTTTCTCAGTCGATCCGTGTGGGCATAGAAGAAAGGAGAGGGACGCACGCACTGCCACTGTCATCTCGGTAGCATTATAACTTAACCTACATTTACAAAGCTGGGGCGATACTGCCATCTCATGCCCTGAAACGTAACTTAGCTATCCAAAAGCTCAAACCCTCTTGCTGGTGTTCTCGTCGGCATAGTCCCATGTACGGAACCATTATACATGACCAGGTCTATCGTCTTTACCTAATCGACCAATTGATACATGCCTTCGATGTCTTCCCCTTCAATGTAATTGATTTTACTCCTGACTTTTTACACTGCATCTTCAATTTCAACATCGTCTTGAAACAAATCGAGCCATCCATTGGTATCATGTCTAGAAAAGAGACTCACGGCAACACGAGCGAGATCGTCCCAAGTAACTTGTCCCACACAAGATGGCCCGAGCCCATCAGTAGATAGATGTTAGATTAGTGGCCTGTCGTAGCAAGGGCAAGCTTCAGCTGGCACTAACTTAGTCGACGAATTCCCATGAAGCGGCTGACAGAGTATTTCTTCAAAAGTGCAAACCAACGGGCGCCAAATGGCTCTCCGTCCTGCAGATCTCTGTCAATCAGTTGTGGCTGCGATTTGACTCGTTGGCCACGGAGGCTGAGGCTGATCACCCGCTACGTCAGCGTCAGCACGTCGTCTTCACTGTGGCTGACGATGTCCGATAAAAGGGAAGAGAGTAGCCTGAAATCCAGAGGATGAACTGTAATACTAAAGTGGTCAACTCCAACAATGAACAAGCTCGCGAGTAATTTCACTTACGACCCCATCGATTACGCAACCGACATCAGACTCCTGGAACTCCAGCCTGGGACACCAACACAGGAAATCCGATGTTCGCTCAAACGAGTCAGTCTGGCCCAAGCCGGCGACTTTGAAGCATTGTCATACACCTGGGGCGATGTCACCAATCTTCGCACCATCGCATGCGACTCCGGCAAGCTCAACGTAACGGTCAGCCTTGACACGGCATTGCGACACCTGCGTTGGGAAGACAAAGCCCGCACCATCTGGGCGGATGCCGTTTGCATCGATCAAAAGAATATCCCCGAAAGGAGCGCACAGGTCGATCGCATGCGCAGTATCTACGCGCAAGCTAAACAGGCCATCATCTGGCTTGGTGATGACACAGCCAAGCTCGGGGATATCAATGCCTTCCTATCCGGGGCTTTCGACCTCTTTCCAGCGACTGCCCTCGGCTCTGGTGACGGCGCAGAAAACAACACCGCCGCTGAGGTGGCCGCCGCAACCGTTGAACTGCAACGACAAGGCAAACCGAACTTGATAGACTATGACTGGACTCCCTTGGTCAGTCTGCTCGCTCGTCCGTGGTTCACTCGGAAGTGGGTCATCCAGGAGGCAGCTTATGCTCAACAACTTCTCTTCGTCTGTGGAAGTACGGTCATTCCTTTTGAAGCGGTGGGCGATCTTGTCAAGTGCCTCCATCAGTCGGGAATGGCCCAAGGGCTCGAACGCTTGTTCGTCCGTGCGGACCCTTTATATGCTACAGTGATCAGAAATTTCATTCTGATTCACCAGATCCGCCACGTGGTGAAGGCGTCATTGTTGGGTACGCCTCATGGACCAACTCTCTCCGACATGATAACCGTCGGCCAAGCCTTTGCGTGCTCAGAGCAGAGGGATCACGTCTTCGCCATGATAGGTCTCTCTACCGACTGTGTGGACAGGAATTCCAGGGCCAATAGCGCATACTTCCCAAGAACCGATTATGGGCTGAGTGTCAATGAGGTGTGTACTCGCGCTACCCTCTGGAGCTTGATAGACCGACAGAGCCTGAGCGTCTTGTCTCTGAGCTGCAAACGAGATGCTGGATCGACTCTGCCTTCCTGGGTACCGGACCTGAGTACCTTGGAACCAATAAGTTACATCTCACACGATGGCTCGGGATTCTTTCAAGCCGGTGGTAGCAGTAAGCCCGTGATTGATGTTGTCAACCGACGCATTTTGCGCCTGGATGGTTACGTCGTCGACCATGTCGCCTCCTTGCTGCCTCTCGCCGATCTACCGCCAATTCAAGCAGAGCTCCTAACTAAAAACAAGGATGGCCTCCCCGTGGACTTTCTTCGGTGGCTGAGGAGCTGCGAGGCATTCGCCACCAGCAGCGCATCGGGGCTCACTGACGCTCAACAGTTGATTTCAAGTAAGGCAGTTTAGATCTTTTAAGACGAGATTGTGATAGTACTACAGTTATACAGAAATATGATCTTTCCATTTCACCAGTTAAGAGCCGACTACATCATTCTATCACAGGAGCCGCCTAGCTCTACGCATTTGTAGATCTCGTGGATGAGGGTAGGTATACGCTCATCTCGAAGCCATTTGTGAATGGGAGAGTCATGTTCCGGAAGCCGTTTTCCGGCGCTCGGAGGTACGCCAGCAAGTCGGCATAACCTTCCGCACCCGAAATGGTATTATCGGCGAGAACGACAGCACCATATTTCAGCTTTGGCTGTACAATCTTGAGGGTTGGGAGGGCAAGTGCAGCCCAAACTAGGTGTCATCTGTAAGCGGTTTGTTCGAGAGACAAAGATACACGGACTACTCTTACTGTCAAGCAGCAGAAGGTCTACTTCTGGCAAATCCTGCTTCAGAGTCTGGAGTAAATCTCCAACGCGCAAGTCAATATGCCCCTCAACCACTTCTCCGCACTGCTTCCAGTACTTCTTGGCAATGTCTGCCTTTTCGACCTCCTTCTCCGTAGCAATGACCGTCCCCGGCTTCCCCGTCGCATCCTTGGTCTTGGCCACGGCAAGAGCGAGATAAATCGTGCTTACTCCGAAGCTAGTCCCCGCCTCGACGACGTTGGTGGCTCCAGTGGCGTTGATCAGCTGGTACGCGAACTGGCATTTGTCCTCGTCGAGGGCAATGAATTTATCGAGCATGAGCTTGTCAAACTCGTCCCTGGGGCTGCCCTGCGGCAAGCGATCCTCCATGTCGCCTAAGACGATCGAGGACATGACCTTGCCGGTTTTGGAAATGGTAGCCTCTTGCTCCAGCGAGACCTTGTGAAGGTCGGATAGGAGCTTGAGCACATGCTCCGGGGCATCGACGGGTGAGGGGGAAGGCATGGCGTGGATTCGTGAGTGAGATGAATTGCGACTGGTGTAGCGGGAATAAGGTGAAAGAACAAGGCCGAGGTTTTATACTCGTCGTGATTGCAAGGACCTCTCTATGACTCCAACTATGACACTGTCTTCCGACTGTCGGAGGCTTCGGCTCGGCCTTGTCACGTACCCCTCTTTTCTCCTCTTCTATTTTACGCATCTCCGCGGTCTGCACTTTGCGTAATACGAATTCGTGGCGCATGTACATGTAGGGCGCGAATTCACACTGCCGGCGGCTGATTCAAACTTGAGCGCACCCTCTGTAGAGTACCATGCCCTCGAGCTAATTTAATAGTGCACTACACCGAGCTATATAATACCTTTGCCTGATCGACATTCTTGGCTTTCCGTTCGTAGTCCTCTCACAGATACCTGATCCACGAGATTCTGCAAGCCCCCTGAGCCCCTGAATCCAACCCCCTAGGCCACATCAACATTAGTCTGGCAGAGAATGCGCCAATGTGCAAGACGTCGTCTGACCATGTCCATCATGGCATCTCTCTCCTTACCACAGCCTTCCCATATGGAGGTATGGATAGAGGCCGAAGTTATTGAAGACCTTGTCGCCTTTTTAATCGGAATTGGGAGCCCACAATTTCCACCGAGCCGAGTCAGTCAACACATATAAGGATAACCAATGCCCTCAATTCTACTTCTGAGTACGTTTCTTCAACCTTAGCCGGCCCTGGCAGCACGTTTGTTCTTGGCCAGCCACGTGATAGGATTGGTTGTTCATCTCTGGCCTGATAATTCGACCAGGCGCGTGTGGTCGAACTTGCGCTCGGAGGAGTAACCCGGGTTAAGCCATGTATTCTTGATGTTATATTTTGTGTAGACATTACAGTTACTAAGTTCAGTTCATGTTCTACCCAGACTCACCCTTTAGATGAAACGATCTAGGAGACATGTGGTCTTCAAGGTTTCCCCTTTTAGCTCGAAGGCGACGGATGAAGTCATGTTGCAGGGGCTCAGCAAATTCATTTACGACGACGGGAGCACCGACCAGATGTTCTGGGCGGCTGAGGTGTATTTCAAGAGATACGACGATTAATAGATCCTTATTGGTCTATCATAGCTTCGCCGCAATTCTAAGGCCTGCTTCTAACGTGAATCGTACTGATGCGTTAAAAGCAGAGCGCACCTCGTGAGAGATCCCAGTCTTTAATTTCCAGACATAGCTTTTAGTCCATACTATTCATACAGAAGAGGCATGCGGGAGATGCTATGGAGGGCACTTTGGGGTCTGGTTAGACAGCTAAAGGTTGATCCTCAGTCCAAGGCTGTTGTCGAAAGTTACGGTGCCCCAAAACGGCTCCATTCCAGCGTTGCCAACGTTAACAAATGTGCTCTCAGAATAGACACCCTGCTTAGAAACTGCAAGCAGCCAATCCTTAATATCACCCTCGAAAGAACCTCCGACAACAGTACCAAACTGGTCGTTCTCAGGGGCCAGCAGTGAGGAGACCGTAATGCCAGTGTCGGTGTTCAAGCCCTGGTACAACTTCCAGCCGTCCTTTCCATAGAGACCGTCAATGGTGGCGACAGGGCCCTTGTCGTAGCCAAGCGGGATCTGTCCGCCCTCGTATTTGATCCAGAGCATGAGCTCCTGTGCTGCGCTGGACGTCTCATCGCCTTTCGTGTCAGAAGTCATGAAGTCGTAAACCACGTTACCTATTGAGGAGCAAGCGAGTCAGCGGGAATCCTGAAGTGGAGGCATACGGATGGAATGGAAGACGTATGCGTACCCTTGAAGGCAGTGGAATTGGTAACAGTCCAATCATACGTGGTAGGGATGCTTGCGATGGCGTTCAACCTCGTCTGCAAGTTCTGAGTCAACCCAACGAATGAGTATCCCTTGACCAAGTCCGGGCTGACTGTAGCATCAATATCCCAGATGCTGCTCCAGTGGATCAATTGAGAATCGCCAGATCCCATTGTCTCGTAGTAGCCAGTGCAGCATGATCCCTCAATCGACTGGTAGTTGTAGTTCATGGAAAAGACGATCCATGGAGTCCCAGCAAGAACCTCGAATTCGTTGGGAGCGCCGCAATAGGTCGACGAAGGCTGGGATGCGGCCTGTCTGCTCGAAAGCGAAGAAATCCCGGACGATGGAAAGGCGGACGTTACAGCGACCTCCAGGGCCTGAAGCGCAAGAAGTGAAAGAACACGCATGATGATTAAATTCCACAGCAACGATCGAAAAGAATGAAACGAATAGTCGGTGAGTGAGGATCAAAGAATGCAAGCGGTGTTTCCCACGTTAAGTATTGAGAAAATGATCGCGATCAGGAGTATTTCGGATTGATTGTCGCTGTTTCATGTCTCGATGAAGGAGTGGGTAGAAGCCAGGTTTTGCGGATCTTACGTCATGATCAGAATAGGGTCCGTTTACTTGAAACAAACCAGTCGATTAAAATAATTCTTCCGGTGTGGATAAACAGAATCCATGTCAGCCTTTCTACGAAACGTTTGAGTTAAGAATACGTACAGCAGACTGTCCTGCGTAGCTTGCTTCTCCAAAATGACAAACGCATCATCGCAGGGCGCATGCCAGGTTATTCCATGCCCCAAGCAATGTTTCCACCTGCCTAGAATACATATCGGAATTCCTTCTTCTTTCAGGCACGGCTGGAAGCGGTCATGGCCCATGGAAGCTTCGGACATTTCTCTTTTCCACTGATAAGCTTATTGTATACCTGCTACGGAAATGCGCCGAAGGAAACAGCAAAGGGCCTAGTGTTATTAGAACATCAAGCCTCATATACAACCCAATCCTATATCTATATACATAGTAAATGAAGAATAGTCTAAGTCGAATCATGATGCAGAACAAATTGCGTCTTAACCCGACCAGTTGTTGGGAGTCCAGTGAACCTGTTGATAAATGTTAGCTAACACAACTTGCTTTAATCCCGAAATGCACCCACATAGCTTGCGTCGATATCCTTGATTTCACCCAAGCCCAAGTTAGCACCATCAACGGCAATTTCTCTCTTGAGAAGCTCAATAGCCCGCTCAACACCCTCCTCGCCAAACACATTGGAATACATAAAAGGGCGGCCCAGACCGACAGCCTTGACGCCAAGGGCCAGCAGCTTGAGAACATCGGTACCGTAGCGCACACCGCCGTCAGCGTATACCTCGGTCTTCTTAAAGACCTCAGGGGCCTTCTTGTAAATCTCAATGGCAACTTCTAAAGCAGAAGGGGCACCGTCGAGCTGGCGGCCGCCATGGTTAGAGAGGACGATGGCGGGAACATTGTGCTTCACGGCTAGCTCGGCGTCCTTGACGCTCATGATGCCCTTGACGATTATGGGTAGGTCGGTCATCGTCTTGAGCTTGGCGTAGTAGTCCCACTGTTGATGCATTAGTGGTCGATGAATGCGCAAATCACCATCAAAATTAGAGAATCAGTCACTTACAGTGATAAAACGGTATGTAGAGGACCTAGTAACAAGTCAGCAAGCTGCACAGGCTGCCATTTGAAAGCTATTTCACTTACGACAAGCTGACATCAAGCCTGGCAGCGCGATGGCGGCTACCAAACGTAGGAGCATCGACGGTAAACACGAGAGCGTCAGCTCCGGCCTTCTTACTTCGATCGAAGAGATCCTGAGTCTCGGTATCGTTTGAGGTCAGGTACAGCTAATACATTAATACCAAACGGGCAAAGACTGCCTTTTAACTACCACATACCTGCTGGAAGACAACCTGGCCCTTGGCCTTGGCAGCATGGATCTCTTCGATGGAAAGAGTTGCATAACCTGACGGCTGTGATGGGTGTTAGCGGTATAAGTCATAGTATCTGGGCGTGTTTCGCTTACGATGTAAAGAATCTGCCCAGCAGCGGCGCCCTTGACGAAATTCAGCTCCGCGTTGGGATGGCCGTAGATGCCGCTAGCACAAGGGCTGATATAGAAAGGAGCCGAGAAATTGTGGCCAAGGATGGTCGTACTAATCAGTCAATTTCGGAGCTGCCACTCGTTTTGGCGGGGGTCTTACGGGAGTGACTCTTCAATCTTGGTGACGTCGTTCATGACGCTAGGGTTGAAGGTGTATCGCGAGAATACTTCGAGGTTGTTGCGGTAAGACGATTCAGCTGCGGCACCGTTGCGGTAGTAGGTGTAGTTTTGCAGGGGAAGGTAGTTTCTCGCCGCCCAGTCGAAGTCAGGCAGGCCAACCATGTCGGTCAGCTCGGGCAACGACCCTTGTGCTGTGTCTCCCAGAACCTCCTCGAGGCCGGTGTCCGGTTCATTGATGAAGGGGCGGGCAGCCAGAGTCCCAGCCGCAAGGGTTGAGGTGATCAATAGGTAACGCATTTTGGAGAGGCTGATTCTAAAGAATGAGTGCAAATGAACGGGTGAAGGCGGGAGAGAATGCTGTTGGTTGGGTACCCGGAGGTATTATATCGATCCGTAAACTCGGGACCTGGACCGGGATACCAAGACAAACTCCGATGCGGTTCCGAACCAACAGTTTTGGGTATTTAACTTGACTTCAGCCGCGGAACCGTATCCCCATACTAATTAAACCACCGGATCCTTCAAGTTCCATGGCCTCTTGTCGCCCCTACCTAATGTGTCTGCTACGAGGGCGTTGACAGGGGGCTCATGCAGATGAATCCGTTTGTGAGATCGGAGGAACGAATCCACTGTTTAAGCTTCATCGTTAAGCTTCCTAGTCCAATTGTCATCCCCGGACAGATGCCGAGCATTCCTGATCAGACGATTCTGAGGGATGACAAATGATCTACAACTCCACTGTCAGGGCGCCTGGGACTTGACAGCTGACTTGCAGAGCGGGATCCTGCCTGGATGGTAATCCTATGGTAATTAAAACCAGTCTCAGATTGATGAGAGAAAGTTTGAACAGTTCCTCGCAACGCCGCAATGCCACATGTTTACCATGCATAACACGACATCTTTCGGGCAACCAAAGAAATGAATGAGACTCTGGTCCTTCCCGAAGCAGCCTGAGGTATATATGTGCATTATTCCTGGTCAATAATAGTTGGTTTTTGAGTTATCAACCTTCCAGGGGAACTGATCCGGCAACAGGCTAGTTGATCTAATCTTCCGGGGCCCCAGTTTCACCAGAAAATACCGCGTGGGATCGTGCAAGGGTCGCTGATGATCCTTTGAGTCTCAGAGAAGCTCACATGGTATTATTCATGCTTCCGTAATCCACAGAAGGAGCACTAGTGACTAAAACGTGGACGCGTTTCAAGTGGGATACCGATTGGAATTGGCCGTCCCTATAAGACAACACTTAACGGAGACGGCTTTAGTCAGGGTTCTTTCTCCTCAGTCTGCCAGAGAATAGGCTACTCTACTGGCAACCATTTCCCTGGCAATCACGTATTCCCAGAAATTATTGACTCCCGTGTTTTCCACTGCTCACCCAGCCTCATTCAATTGATGTACTCTGATCCTAAGACAACTATCTACTTTAGCACTATCGCACTTGGTTTCAGACAGAATGCAGCCTATGCTAGCCTCAATGCTTCTTGGACTTAACGATCAGCTCAAAGGCCTTCTGGCTGATCATAAAGGTGGGAGCTGCCGGAAACCCGCCGGGCGAGCGCGGAAAGATGGACGCGTCGATCACTCTCAGACCCTCGACACCATTGACCTTGAATTCAGAGTCCACACAGTAGTTCTTGTCCCCAGCTGGACCCATGCGACAGGTAGAACTAGCATGGTGGCTGAAGGCTTCGTCCATGATTGCCTGCTTCATATCGATCGCGGGATTGGGCTCAACAACGGTGAGTGGTGCATAGGGCTCGCCGGTAGCGTTGAAGATGCGCAAAGTGTGCTCAACAGCTTCCTGTATAGCCTGAAGATCGCGATCGCCCTGCTCGGCAAAGAAGTTGAAGTTGATTTCGGGAGCTTGCCGGGGGTCAGATGAGCGAAGCGTGACGGTGCCGGCTTGATTTCCGGTCTGCATCTTCACCACAGACCAGAACCACGATGCCGGAGCGCTTGAGTCTGTCGAGTATCCTGGATAGTAGCCGCGAAACACAACCCCCGCAGCTCCAAATAGGAAAAGATCCGAATGTTCAGTTTCGCTGACGCTTGATCGGTACAGGAGCCCGAGTGGTGCTGCGCCTTCGCCATATGGTCCGACGTGGGAGGTGTTCCATTCTTGGAAACAGGTATCGTTTGATTCGAAGGTAAAACTACAGCTTGAGAAGGGGCTGTTCTCCCAGATCACAGATGCGTCGACGGTGACACCCCCCTCGTAGTTGTCCTGAAGATAGTTGCCCTGTTGTCATCAGTACTACTCCCTCCATATCAAAGGGGAAACTCACAACGGCGGGAAGGTCAACGACAACAGGAATGCCATAGTTTTCCAACTCCTCTCGTGGTCCGACTCCACTGAGCTTGAGGATCTGTGGCGTGTTGAATGTTCCTCCTGCGACAATCACCTCTCGAGAAGCGGTGACGTTGGTCAAGCGGCCTGAGTTGGATGCATCGTATCGTTTATCAGCCGAATACAGCCCCTCACCTTTCAGATACTCTACACCATAGGCTCTTGGCTTTCCATCTGAGCCGTCCTTGAACAGCACACGTGTTGCGAGAGAGTGCAGGCTGACGGTCAAGGGAAACTGTGGTGAACCATCCGCGTGTCGAGCATTGAGAGTTCGGTCCAAATACGACCAAGCTCCGCTCCGACGTTTTTGGCCATCGATGTGCAGTGGAAGCTGGTAGAGGCCAGGTGCGTATCGATCAGGATCATCACGGTTAAGATCTCTCTGCATCAGGTTGCCAACCGCTTCAGCGTCTTCGGCCTCGATGCCTTCGGTCTCTCGGAATGCATGTTGCAGGACCTCGACAACGCCGGGTCGATTGGTTATGAAGGAGATGTTGTTTCGGTTGCTCTATGCATCGTTAGTTCTTGTTGACGCCAAGGTAGTGACTGTCTTACACTGACGAACCCCTTGAAGCCATGGCCAGGGGTGCCCTTTGGAACGTAGGTGCAATTCTCCACCTCGATGTAATGCTGGCGCATTTTCTCAGCGCGCCAGGACTCATCTCCAGTCAACTCAGCGATGTACTCCCAGTCACTGTCGGGAGGCAAAGCAAAGTTCATGGCGTTGAGTTGAGTCGAGCCACCCAGCGTAGCGCCTCGTGGATAAAGAATGCCAAGCCTGCCAAAGTAAGTCCGAGGCTCATGCCTGTAGAAGGTAAAGAACTTACGGCTCTGCGCCCTCGGGGGGGTCTAGTCCGTACCACAGAGTGTCGTTGGGCAGTCGGTAAGTGAACTTGGAGTCGCGGCGTGCCTGGGTCTCATTCTGATAATGGTTTACGAAGAACGACCACGACATTTCCGGATCCTCGGATACTATGTCCGACCTTGAAGGTGTCAATAGTGGACTCAGGATAGATAATAGGGGAAGGGAGCCTCACGCTGCCGGAATTTGTTGAATGGCCGTATCACCGTTATTACCGCCTGCCTCGACAAGGAAGACCGAATGACCAGCGCGAGCCAAGTTTGCACTGTCCGTTGAACATCAGCCAAATGTCGTCGAATTCAATAGTTGTACTTACGCCAGAGTTCCGCCACCTGGACCGGAGCCGATGATCACATATTCATACTCGGACTTTTCTTGGGTGGCTGGAAGTGCGACCACCAGCCCAGCAAAGAGGGTGACAAAATGTAGTTTCATGATGGGTTTTCCGATCTCTGAGTGTTTGCTGGTTGCTGGTTGCTGGTTGCTGGTTGCTGTTTGCTGGATATTTCTGAGAGCGACCAGAGGCCTTTTATATCTATGCGAATTCAACTCGCAGCTTGGATCGCATCCCATGTGCACCGCCTCGCTGTCTATCCTACGACAACAGGGTAGATGCTCACATCTCTACGAAAGGACTCAAATGCTATGGAAATAATGCTTGGCCCCTCGGTTCAGGTCAAATTACCAGTGCCAAGCAATCGGGAGTAAGCGCCAGTCCCGTTCGTGACGCGTCGTCGGATTTATGCACAATAAAAGATCCCTGATCTCCGATGGCCGTTACTCCGTTCGGACTTGTGAGATTTTTATTCCGTGGGCCCAAGAGCCTAAAACCATAGACGCCTACTACTTGCACGGACTTGCAAGGTAGCAATAATTCTTTTTTCACTCCAGATGCATTGTGGGATTTGGGTCACCAGCGAATTCATCGCCGCAATCCTCAACAGCATTCGAATAATTTCACCTGATCACTCAATCTATTCCGTTGAAATGGCACGCTTCTTGGAGTGAACGCTCCTCTCGATCAGTTGAAGAGGTCATGGAACGGCCAAATCACTTCACGTCACCGGTGAGTTCGATCAGAGAGACAGACGAAGTATCCTAGGTGCACCTGTCGATCGCGGTAACCAATCTGGCTCCTTCACTTCGTTGCTGAGGAGGATGAAATGTTTACATCTTGCACTTCTCACTGACATCTTCATAGGTATACCACCCGTCAATTGATGGGCCATTCCGACGCCCCACACGAACGTTCAATCGGGCCTTGCATCACGCCGGTTCTAGATTTATGAAACAGGATGAATTGTTGGGAAACCTTTTGCCGAAGACTGCGCAATTTCTCTTAGCCTTGAGTCGTTCTGTTTTCCAGGTTGGCAAAGTTACCAGACGAGTCACGACCGTCGAATGATGCCATGCACAGAGCTTCGCATGCTGCTGCTTGGCTCGGAGGCAAGACGGTCACACCGTACTTCCTAGGAGGCACCGTTTCGAGACTCTGACTTATCGACCATGTCCCATGACGAACAAGCAGATGTTCTACAACAGTACATTTGTTCATGCTCACCATCCTTTTGTAGGTAACCAGGGTCCGAAGACAACCCTATCTCTTGTTTACTCAATCAGTCAGTAGCTAAATCCATACCTTCTGGGAAGATAGCATAATCTGTTAGGGGCAACTTCATCACCAATCTGACATGGACACTTCTCGGCGCTTAGGAAATCACGATGCACCGCGTTATCATTGAATTGGCTTGTTCTGTCGAATGTCAGCGTCGTACCAACCAATACGAGGCTAGATACCAGGGGCGAATGGGCCTGGGACACAAGCACGACAGGGGACCATTTTCCCAATCTGTATTACCGCGAGACAGTTTACTCCACTCGCGAGGAGATCTTTTCCCTCAATTGTATGCGTACATCGCTCAGCTACTCTGATCTGATGCATTCCGATGCAGTCAGATGAAGTCTTCGCCGCTTTAGCCGAGAATTAATAATCATATGCGAAATAGTAGATATAAAAGGACGAGATGCTCAATCTTAGAGACACCTTGATACATCGTCGAGCATGCAGCCAGTTCTTTCTTCTCTTCATAATCAGTTACCATGCGTACCTTTCTTTCTCTCCTCGGGTGCGCCGTTGCAATCCAGGCGGCCACAACTCCGGTTCAGGCCTGCGCGAAGCAGTGCAATGACGTGGTGATAACTGCCACAGTGTCAGTGCCTCGCTTTGATATCACCGCTAATATCAGGGACAATTGGGATGCTGCATCACTGGCCTTCAATTTGACCCGGCGAGATTCAGGGTCACCCGAAGACCCTCTTCCCGTCGCTGCTGCAATGACAGCACCGCGCGAAAGCACCTACAACATAAGCGCGACAATTTGTGGCAAGGGAGACTCGGTGCTTGTTCTTACACACGGCATTATCGAATCAAAGCTGTATGTCTTGCTGGCTAGCATTGTTGGGTATTGAAGGACAGCTGCTAACATCAACAGCTACTGGCAACCCAACTTTCCCGGCAGCGAGAAATACAACTTTGTTGAAGCTGCCGTTGCCGCTGGATATTCGGTGATAAGTTATGACCGCATCGGCGTGGGATCATCTTCTACGTACGTCGCCGCCTACGACACCTTGTTCAGCTACTAACCGCCTTCAAACTAGAGTTGACTCCGTCGAAGATGCCCAGTTCCAAGTTGAGACGGCAGTTCTTAACTCGCTTGTCGCCTACGCACGAAAGAACCTCCGGGCGCGCAAGGTCGGACTCGTCGGACACAGCTACGGCTCATACCTCACTACCGCATCTGCCAGTGAGACATCCGTCGATGCTGTCGTTTTGACGGGCTTCAGCGGCGTATTTGACTATTTTGCACCCTTCATTGCCGGGGCTGGCTTGAGGGTAGCCAACACCCATGATCAGTATCGTTGGGGGCATCTCGACTCGGGATATCTGACAACTTCGGACCCGTACGCCACCACCTACGTCTATTTTGCGGAACCGTACTTTGATCACCGAGTCGCCGAGTGGGCCTATAGGGTCGAGGGTGAGCCGTTCGCTGTTGGCGAGCTGCCTTCACTGCTGAAAACCAAGATCCAATATGACAACGTCACGGCTCCTGTCTTTATCCTTCAAGGGCAGTTCGACCTTTCGGCTTGTGGTGGTAACTGCGTGGGTGTTCTCAACGGCACGAAGTCGTTATTCACAAACGCAAAGACTCTCCAGCTTGTTGATGATACACCAGCAGGGTGAGCTGATTCTTTTATCTAATAACTCAGAGTAAGGTATTAACTTGAACTGCAGACATAACCTTAATTTCCACCACGTCGCCCCCCACGCTTTCCAACTGATCTTTGACTTTCTAAAACGACAGCGTGTCTGAACCCTCTCCAGACGCATTCATTGAATTCTTGTACCATCCTTCCGGGACAGAGAAGATGTATCAAGTATTTAGCTAATCAAACACTGAACATGATTTACTTAATATGAATGCCTTGATAGTTCAGTTTCACTTTTGCTGGGTAGCTTGGGAAGTAAGTCTTCGGATTCTCCTTTTCAAAGCCGCATATTTGGGACTCCGATTTTTCAGCCTCAATAGGAATTTCGGGCCTTCCGGTGTGACCAACTCCAATAGACCAACGCGATGTTAGGATGCCGGGCTCATATACCTGCAACCGACACATCCACGCTATACAAGTGAAGCCAGAGGTAGGAACATTCCAGGCCATCTTTCACGGCGCGAATTCCTCTGCAAAGTATTTCTAGGTAGCTACTATGGATACACGAGAGATTTTGAACACAATTTATTCATCTCTTGAGGTTATAAGCTTCTGCTGTTGTGTGACTGAGAGAAGCCAACTACAAAACACCGTAACTTCCTAAGTCTGATCGTGCCATGCTAGCGAAAGCATTTTTTTGTCTGTGGCTATTTCAATAAAATTTTGATAGTGATGGTAGCTTTTGTACGAGGATGTGCAGTTAGTCAGGGTCCAGCACCGATATCACGGCGGTGAGCGGAATTTAGTCAGTACTTCGCCTAGCTCTGCGCATGTTGTCTTTCTTATCCTTAGTGTCTTCAACAGGTGTCAATGGTGTGTATTAGCGTTGTTGGCGTGCAATCTATATGGGGAACTAACGAGAAACCCGGATTAAGGGAACTAATGCGCGAAAATGCAGCGTCGTTCGTAGAGCATCTGCTTACTCCACGGTTCAAAGTATAGACAGAAACAACGTCTGTACTGCGCATTCTTTTTTTCACCGTTTTATTCTTCTGAAGTATACCGTTTAGATGTTTCAAGGCTCACAGGGATAGGTCAGGGACATGCTTGCTTAACCGCGTGGGTTTGGGGATTCAGCTCAGCTAAATACGCCGCCAATTCCAACTATCGATAATAGGCTAACGCCACAACTGGGCGGTTTGACTCGCATCAATGAAAACATCCGACTTCCTTCTGTTCAGTGGACCCTGGATTTGAACTCTGCCTTCTCTCCCCCACGGTTCGACTTCTCACAATGGTGCGCCTTGACTCTTTCACACTTATCCTCGCAGCTGTTGCCGTGAGTGTCGACGCTGGTCCTTGCAATGTCAACAACATTGCAACCACGGCAGATGCAGATGGCTCCTCCACGTCCGAACTGGATTCCCATCTTTTCTCGACCAGCCTCAGTCTCAATTTTCCCACTGATTCATCCACGACAATCGAGACTTCCTCAGAAACTTCGTATACCGCCGCCATCAGCGCACAAGAGATTCCCGCTTCTCCCAGTTTGAGTTCCTCTGAAGCTACGACTACAAACGAACCAAGTTCATCGGAGCCTTCAATCACCATCGTCGCCAGCTCCTCAGAACCTACCATCACGGTTTCTGCCAGTTCCTCGGCCTCGACCTCGGCGTCCAGTTCCCTCGCACCGGAGACTACCGTCGCCCCAAGTGTCTGCCAGTCATGGATCGACTTTGACCCCTATCCTCCTCGCCTCACTTGCTACCAGACGGGGACACTCATCTCGCGGGAGAAGTATATCATAACGACTTTAGCCGCGGGCGGACAGCGGGATATTTGCCAGCAGGCTTGCGTTGACACACCAGGGTGTAAAGCGGCCATGATTGACTTTGACAATGGCTATAAATGCAACCTTCTTCGATCCCCTGTTGGCGCGTTCTCTGTCACGAAACAGGGAGGAGGTGCCTACTGGGATGTTGGCTGCCGTGGGTGTAGTGGCGCGTCAACAACTCGAACGTCACAAACTTGCACATCGGTTACCTCAGTGGAGCCCAAGCCTCCTGGCGCCAGATGCTACCAAACGGGAACTCTTCTATCAAAGAGCCAGCTTGTTATCACTATTTTGCCAGCGATCACTGATCAGGGTCTCTGCAATGTGGCATGTGACAACACCGATGGTTGTTATGCGGCCATGCTTGACTTTGATAACGGCTATGCCTGTGGGCTTCTTCGGTCATCGGTTCAGTATTTGTCAATAACTAGCAATTTTGGCGGGGTTTATTGGGATCTTGCTTGTTTTGATTGCCCGACAGAGGCGACAAGTATCATCTAGACTTATTCACACGAACGCTAATCACTTCCATGTTTGTGAAGCGCTTCCCTCTGATTTTTCTTGTTTCGTTTCCGCACCTAGACTAACTGTCAATGTTGTATGTAATCGTGAGATTCCAATACCGATGGGAATCGTGGGCTCTCAATTCCTATTGAGAAAACGCGACGTGGTGGCATTGAACAATTTCGACCTATCTCCTTCGATGAGGACTTGGCTAGGGAGACATTCTGATAGACATAGCCAGACGAAGTCCTGCGTATCAGCCTATTATCTGCTAGTCTAGGATTGACGTAGCCTAGGCGTAAAATAAGAATAGATCATTCATTTTAGCTGTTAGTGTCACGCGGCCCTGCAGCTGTGAATATAAGCCATAATTCCCTCCAAAATTGTCCATCAATCACTTCTTCAACTAACCCACATCTCAACCCTAAGTTCCTTCATATCTTCTGGCCACCATGTAGAGACTTCGAGTCGAAATCAAATTGGCTGTTGCCTCATACTTTGTCCCACCTACTCCTACCCATCGACACTGGGGAGACCCCAAAAGCTCTCTTTCAAAGTACGCTGCCATATCACGGCAATGACAAGCCGTGATTGAGACCCTCACTTTTCAGACTCTCAACCTCACGCGCACGAAACTGCAATCAGCTCTAGAAAGTGGTCTTCTCACAAGACATCGAATTTCTTACATCAGTTGCGTGGAATCCGCGCTGAATCTCGCTACGGCAGATGAAGAAAACTCTTTCAACGTTGTCGATCTCAATGACTTGGTAACCTTCACACAAGCTATGTAAACTCTCTTTAGCATGCAATAGACGGCTCGGACCATACAGACGAGGGCCAAACGACAAATCAATGACTGCCTCGATGAATGCAGTTCAGACTTGGCGTGGAGTTATTGATAGATGGGCAAAGGAAAAGTTGCTTGGGCTTTTATGAAATCTTGAGTACGGTCGGAAGAATGCGATGGAATGAGGCACAAGCCACGTCTGCTTGAAAGCCGGAGTGCCTCAAGACGAATCTGAACCTTGTACGATGTTATTGGTCTTGATAATTACTTGGAAGTAACAATGCTTAGGATCTTGTAGCTATATATCTTGGCCGCTGAGCTAGGTAATACGATTTCTGACGTGGCTGTCTAACCTTTCGAATGGCTTGACCGTACTGACCTTAACTATACATTAACTTACGGAAATTTACACAATGCAACCTTCATGAACTCTCCAAGTCAACACGAAACGAGTGATCTGTTCTGTTGGTTGTCATATGGGGGTTCTGAATCTTTATTGGCCGAAGATGTAGAGACCCATGACTCAAGTCTTCCAACTTACCCACATGGATGTTTGAACACCTTGCCGCGCGCTTGACCTGATCGTCCTACCGAATTTAATCTTAGTTGTACTAGGATATTGAGTTCAAGATAGTTTGCAAGGTCGAGGATGAGCAAGATATCCTGCGTCATGTTCCAATCTACAGACTCATGAGCACAGACCCAGCTCTCATCACCTAGAATAAAAGCTCTAGGCCTCATCTATTTACTGAGACGTACCTGTGATACCTTACCGCGCAGATACCGGCGGTTGGTTGGGTTCTACGCACGAGTTATTGACGGAGCAGAACGAACGAACAACAAGTGGCGGTTAATCATGCGATGTGATTGCTGCCCTCTTTCAAGGGCCCCCTTTTCATGCCAGGATAATTACTGCAGTTGGACCAACATGTTTTGTTACTTAGTTACCTGGGTCAGGACCAACAAGAAGTACAAGGGCGTCACTTACTTGTTCTCCACTAAAACAGGCAGTGCGAATACTTGGTGCATCTTTGCTGTAGAAACCTGGCTTCGGTTGCGCTTACAGTGGTACCGATACGCTTTTAGATTATCCTTCCCATCCAGTCCACGTAAGACGAGCCAGTGATCCAAAAATAACAAGTGTTGGCTTACGTGGAAGCCGGAATAGATTAAGTCGACACCCCTCATGTAGGATTTTGGTACGCACTTATGTTAGCTACGTACGGACTTCCGGACTTTTAATGATCCGAAATTTAAATCTGGTCACTCTTTTTTTCCCCTTAGGCATCAATCAGGCGTTGTCTCTTTGTTGACGGACATGACATAAACAACTCCCCTGCTAATGATCATCTCTGCATCTGCTCCATCCTCCAATCACCCAAGTCTCTATAATGGATTCAATACAGACAGTTCATCCAGGGGTTGATGTATCCTCTTTGCCGGATATTCTCGAGACAGAGATCGACTTTCACGATACGTCCTTTTTTTAGCCAAATGAGCCCAATGATGGCGCACTGCCTCGGCTCCCAACGCCTTCCGAAATTCTCGAGAAGCACCCAGATCCCGGGGAGTGTGTGCTCAAGTTTGAAGACTTGAATCTGGCCGTCAAAATTGGGCAGTCTCAGTACTTGAGACTGGAAGAAGCGCAAGCAATGCGAGCAGTGAGACTGGCGTTTCCTGACAACGAAGTTCCCGTCCCAGAGGTTTTTGGATGGAGAAAGCATGACGACCTCAATTTCATATACATGAGTCTAGTTCGTGGGCAGACGTTGCGGGAGGTATGGCCATCCTTTACGGTAGCCGAAAAGGAGGCTGTGTCTACGCAACTACGTCAGATTGTCGGTGCGCTCCGGCGAATTTCTCAGGGCACGTCCGACCGATGGATTGGTTTGTTTGATCCCTTAGTTATGAAACTGGGATATACGGCTAAGTTACCTTTCTAGGCTCTATCAATGGTGGGCCTGTAACCGACAGGTTCTTCAAAGATGACTACGAAGAAGGACCGTTTCATACTATCAAATCATTCAATGACTGGTTACTCGCTGCCGCTACACGCCAGATACCAGGGCCGGAAGGAGTAAGAACCGTCCCACAGCGGGAATCCTTCCCAGATACAGGCAATATCTACTTCACGCACGGTGATCTCACTCTCGGAAACATTATCGTTTCCGGCAGTTCAGGGTCTCGTAAAATTGAAAGTCTTGTGGACTGGGAACAAGCTGGCTGGTATCCCGAATATTGGGAATACTGCAAAATGCAATATGGCGTTGAATATTCGCATGACTGGCGTGAGTCAGGTTGGGCTGAGAAGGTAATGGAACCTTGGGAGGATACTTGGGACGCATTTGCAGAATATTCCTCATGGCGATGTCCGTAGAGTGTTGAAGTGCCTTGGACTATCGTAGACGAAGAGGCTCTAACGGCAGTTTCTGGAGAGGGCGTTGTGTCATTGATGAGGTAGAGAAAATTGATCTATAAACCTCATGAGAATTCAGTGTGGTACTACAGGCCTAACTACTTAATCTCTCTGAATTTCCTCTGTTCCTTGGGTTCAACCCTAGGTCTATATAGTACGTGATGACGCAATCTCACCTTACGCTGGTACAAACTGAAGTTACTTCAGGTTGCGAAACTGCGGCCTAATTCGGTTTGCCCAGGGAGTTAGTTCGGTGCTCAAGACTGCCATGTGTCGTCGCAACCATAGTTGCGGGTACTATTTTAATACGGTCACCACTTTACCCACGTTTTACGAAACGCACCCCAGGGTCACAAAATCGTATTAATCTACTCGGTCATGTCTTTAAGTCTGATTAGCACCGCCATACCCTAACGAGGAAACAATGCGCGCTTCAAATGGGGCTACGAGTGATCTGAACGGACCGGATTAGTTCACATGCATTTATGGAAATGTACGTGAACCTTTTCTGCAGCCAACGGGCGTTTTGGGTGGATTGAGTGCAGCCAAGCTGTGATGTAGTGTAAGCCTCCGACCCTCATTAGCCAATGTCCACTAAATGCACAGCCGAAGGGAAAAGAAATATCCTAAAGGACCCAGCCACAGATGCTACAATGAAGCTCAATATAGCAATAAACTGAGACATCGAACGTCAAGCACTACATCACGTGATGCTCAACCAGCTCACCTGAGCTGAATCGGTCTGGTGGTCTAGCGGTATGATTCTCGCTTAGGGAAAACCCTATAGCTTAGCTTGCGAGAGGTCCCGGGTTCAATCCCCGGCCAGACCCTTCTTTTTGCCCTAGAGACCCATGATAGACGGACAGATGGGCCTTGGTTGCCTTTCTTTTGCTACAGGCGAGTGATTATCATGTTAGGAAGGGTTCATATGAAGAATAACTAGATTCTGGTCCCTTTGAGGTGTTCAACAATAATGAAGCTGGGTTCTATGTCGCGGCGACAGTCTAACTGAAAGGAAGAGGCTGTGATCGCGTCAGGCACCCCCATTTGCAAAGAAATCGAGAAACACTGCCTCAGTAGCAGAAGTAGAACATCGTGGAGATTTGGCGAAAGCTTACACGCCAGCGAGGGGACACAGTGCAAGGGGAAGTGAAATGTTGGCAGTTACATCTATCAATAACATCTTAGTATGTTATTAGAGATGCCACCCACCACACACGGTATTTGCTTGATCAGGGACACCCTCGAGTTACTCAATACTCTCGGAGATGCAGACTTATTTATGACAAGCCGAACTAGATCAAAATTGATCAATAGCTCTTAAACATTGGGTATCAAAAACACCTTGTGCGTTTCCACTTCTAAAGCCTCTAATTATCTACCAATTGTCCCATCTAATTACCCCATTACCCAGAAGAATAATTACCACAAGATCCTGCATCCCAAAACCCGTGAGTACATTTCCAATTCGGTGAACAAAATCTCCTCTTGCTCCTGTCTGCAAACTAATTAATTCCGAGGAAGAACGGCAGGAAGGAAGCACTGCAGATCTGCAGAGCCAGGGGGATGATGGCGATGGTTGCGGTCGAGTGAGGGCCTGGAGTGATGGTCCAGCCCCAAGGCGCCGCGACGGCCATGTAGATGATGCCTGAAATGACAAGTCAGCTCGCGTTCATGGTGATTCTAGTTAAGATCCATGGGAAAGTGTGCACTTACCAGCTGCGAGAACGATGCAGATTCCCCAAGTGTACCGGAACGTCTTGATCATCTTGTCCAAGCCAATGTAGAAACCAGTCGGTCCCACTTCCTTGGCCGTGGACGACCACTCAATGTTGATGCTGAAGGCATGACACAGCAAAGCCTTGGCACAGTTGAGGCTGATGCCACCGAAGAAAAGGGCCAGGAAAGGCACCCATTTGAGGGCCTGCATCAGCGCGCGCCAGAAGGTCACCTCCTTCAGCTTGTGGCGAAGCATGCTGAAAGCTATTGAGCCGAATCCGTTGAAGACGACAGCAAGGGCGACCCAGATTCCGAAGGATGACAGGTAGTAGTGGTCAATGATGTCTGAGTAGAGGCCGATGACAATGTAGTTCACCACGGTGAAGAACATGCCCGAGGCAATGGCGTGGTCTAGGGACAGGTTAGCCATGAAAATTGCTTGTCGAGAAGGGTTGACAAACAGGTAAACATGTAGCCGATAATGGTGACCTTGCTAGTAACGGGAATGTTGCTCCAAAGGAAACGGAGGAACAGCTTCGTGACAGGACCCCTGTAGAACCATTTGTAACTGTACTCATGTTAGCAAGGCACACTGGAAGTGTACTCGAGATGACTTACAATGGGTGGAAAACCAGCTCGTTGGCGCCGTAGGAATACTTCTCCCATCGCGTCAACTCGTCGTAAAGAGTAAGTGACACGCCTTCCTTGAACTCGCCATTGTGGTACGTTGCGAGACGGCACGTCATACCAGCCATCTGGACACGGAGCGCAATGTCGAAATCCTCGGACACGTGGCACTCAGACCACCATTTTGTCTTCTTGTCAGTGTCTACGAAAGCAACGTCCTGGATGGCTTCCCAGCGCAGAAACGCGTTGTGGCCAACGAAGGGGGCGATGTCACCGGTACCAACACCGTACTTGATGGCAGTGTAGATGACATCAGTGAAGTAAGCAACTGGGTGGTATTAGATGTGGCCAGGTAATAATGTGGTTCAGGATTGACTTACTTCCGTTCTCAAAGGTGTTGTGCACAACCTGCATGACGCCGGAGCCGTGTTGGAGAATAGCAACTTCAGGGCTTTCGTGCATCTCCAGAGCTCCGTAGAGGAGACAGTCGATGGGAACTCGGGTATCACAATCAATGCTGCGTTCATGTCAGTCTACGAGTAATTCCGGTGTCAATTACTCAACTCACATCAGAATCAATTCGCCAATGCGGATGTTACCCTCGGCCCCTGAGGTGGGTTAGTATCACGCGATCCGAAGGACAAAAGGGCCAAGACTTACAAGTACGACCCTCGTCTTCATTCAACATGTTGTGCAGGGCTTGTTGGTAGATCTCGTCGTCATCATCGGCGGTCAAGTCGGCCTGGGTGCAGCCGCGCTTCTGGCATTCCAGGCTGCTCAGACGAGTAATCTCATCCTCGACACGGTTGGAGAAGGCGAGTCCGTAGTTCATGTTGCTAGCCTTCTTGAACTTTCCCTTTCGCTCGAAGCCGATCTCGTTAGCCAGGTCTTGAGGCGTGCGAGTGCTCTTCTCCTGTTGGGAATCCTCCGATGCGTCAGACTTCTTGAACCAAGACTTCTTCTTCGGTGATTGCTTGTTGGGCAGTCGAGCGGTGAAGCCGATACCGTTCTCCCGGTAGTACTGCTTTCGAGCCTCAGCGAGCTCAGGCTGGATGCATTGCATGCCGTCATCGTTGATGAACACCGACGCGGTTCCGCCTCTCTCTTCGTAGTACTGAATGGCGGCCATGACGCTCACCATCGTGGGGACGATGACACTATTTCAATTAGCTATGCCGGTGGTAATCAGCCTGGGTCATCCACATACCCTTTGAGACCTTCCTTGTACACAGGCATCTGGATGGTAACATGCGGAAGCTCGTAGTCTTGGTGTCTCTTCGGGTTCGGCTTGACGGCTATCCATTGTAAGCTAAACGTCGAGTGCAGTGATACTTGGATACGAACCGGAATGGAACTTGGAGTTCTTCAGACACATGTTGACAGGGAGCAACAGCTGGAAGATGCCAGTAATGATGCTGCTGAAGAAGAACTGCAGACGTGTCAGCTTATACAGGAGAGAGCAGTTGTTCGCAAACTTACGATGGAGAACACGGCCAGAGCAGGGATTGTCGCAAGCTAATGATCGAGTTAGTCTTTCGATTGGTGCAACCGCCTGTGATGGACGTACCAGAGCGAAACGCAACATGCCGCCATCCCACAGGTATTCATTGAGCACCTAAAATTGTTAGTACATCAGGCGAGTTAAGAAACGATGATGTGGCAAACCTTCGAGACACTGATGGCCTGAGTGATGATGACGAGCATTGTGGTCAAAGCCATCTTGACCGAATGCATGCGAAACGTCGGTCTTGAAGGCATCTGACCTTCCAAAATACTGGCATCGTCGTCAACCCCCTCCTCCATGCGGACGGCTATCTTGTAAATCTCATCCTTCTCATTGATGGCGCCGCGAACAACCGATTCGGGTTCTTGGTTTCGGTTGGAGAAGCGAGTAAAGGAGGATCGTCGAGACAAGCGATGGGGAGTGAGACCTGTCTCGGGGACATAGGACTAGACGAATGAGCTTTGGACCCGCTTTCGATAAGAGATGGTATACTTACCAGGTTGAGGATCTGGGTCTCGATATCATGGGCCTGGTTTACAATCTTCTTGGGGTTGTTGGACCACACCAGCATCACCCGTTCCTTGATCACGACGCAAGCTTTTGAACCGGTGGCAACATCTGCACGGATCTCCTCGAGAGAGGCGACGATGGATATCGGCGTCCCGGTAGCCTCGATGTAGAACTGGGTTTGATCGGGTCGGATGGAGTCGATGATGGTGGGGATGACCTCGGACGTCATGGACAAGACGGCCTTGCGATCAATCCTTGCGACAGCAAGTGCCAGAAGAGGGTTGACATCGCTGGGTTGAAAGACGTAACTGTCCTCAGATGTCTTGACGGCAATGCAGGTCTCGGAGAACCCATTGGCCAAGGACTGGTCTTCAGGGTCGTCAAAGAAGCCGAGAAGAGTGGCTCGCCGAGAGACATACTTGGCGACCTAAAGAGAGACGAGTGTCAGTGATGATCTTGTTCGATGGAAGATGGACATGGTGATCAACATACCAAGCTGGGGTCATCCACGGGGCTCTCGTGGATGGATGAGGCTCTGGAGGCGACCCTTGAGCTTTCGGCGCTTAGGAAATGGTCAGAAAAGGGTCGAAGTGCGGACGCTGGTCGGTTTGGGAGCGCATTTCCGCTTTTCGAGAGGCCGGTCTCCTCGAGAGAGGGGACCTGGGGTTGCTGTCCAGATTCTGCCATTGTCACTTGGAGACTGCTCAGGACACCACTTTGCCAACGTCACGGACCCAAGAGAAACGGGGTAAAATAGGGAGGAAAGATGAGAAAGGAGGATATATGGCCAACAAGAAGCCTTCGGGCCGTCCAGAAATGGAGATACAGATCCATCCCGTACCAACAAGCCCGGGCCGCTGCTTGCTCACTTTCAGCTCTGTTCCCGAGCCAGCACGGCGGCGGCAATAACGCAAGGCGCTAAAGACGATCTAGTGAAAAGCGTGCAGAGACGCCGGGAGTCGAGATAAGGCTGACACGAGATTCACGGGCTTGAGAATAGCAGTAGTGCGTCCTGGGCGGCGTTTAAGCGGGCTGAGGACGCACGCCACAGCGCAGAACGTGCGAGTCTAGAGCCAACGACAGCGAGAGAAGATAGCACAATCACGGTCAACGAAGGTGAGCTCAAGCTCGATCCAAGCTGCTTGCCAGGATTAGATGAAGGACGGCTGTGTCGAAGTGGAGGCTCTGGGACTGGCCTGGGTCGTCGTCTACCGAGAACTATTGAAACTAGAGATTTTAGAATGGGCGCTACCTGGCGATAGTTCGATCCATGACAGTCAAGAACCCCTGGATTAGCGCGCGCTAGAGACCCATGAAGCGTCCGCCGCGTCGGATTCAAAGAGGGCTGCCTGAAGATTCAAACGAGGCGTGATAAGATCTCCTGTGAAGCTGACACCTGGCGGTCACAGTTGGAAGAGGTGTGCCTCAAGACCAAGATCTGCGACTTGGATGCATTGCAACGTAGATCATGGCCATGGACAAGTACCGTGATTTCGATCTTGACATTATTTTGGGTGACTTATATGTAACTCAAGCTTAAGTCTGACAGTGAGTCGGCCGTTGCTAGAATCTGCTCTCTGCCGTCTTGGCGACCCGTCCAACGGCTGAGACTTGTTCTCCTCCGTGTCCACAGTATAAAAACCCCCGTTTTTCTTTTTTATCTCTCGGAACTCCCGAATCCCGACGCGGTGAGGCTCAAACCAGGCCGCCTCACACCGCTACCAGCAACGCCGCGCGCTTGGCTTTTTCTTTTTGTGGCTTGCATTGGCAAAAATTCGATTATTCAAACCTGAAGCTGAAGGAGGCTATTGAAGCCACGGATGAATAGAGATAAGTCCTAGTGGCTAGCTATTTGCGAGGCTCAGACCAAGCTTGGCCCGCCACCATGCTCCACTCACACTTACACGGCTTGATACACATCATTCGGTAGCCTCAAGCCAACCAAACTAACTACGCAACGTGGGACCGAGATTGTCCGATGGCCTCCCCTGCCCCTTTTACCCATCATCTTGAATAAGACGCCACAAAACAAACATCCAGCGTCTACCTCGCGCCCAACTCCCAATAGGGGATGAGTCCCGACTCTAGAAGACGGCCGCCCGGCGTCGTTTTCCGCCGCCTGCTAGCAAGATAACGACGCGCCTCCTCTCGGCTGGTCCGTTCTCTAGTTGGAGGTTAGTGATGTGCCACGCTGGCTTTTGTGGCTGGCTGCGACTCGGATCCAGACCCAGCGCGACGGAGCCGCTTGGTTGGATCATGCTATCGGGGTCCAAAGTTCAGGGGGTCGGTGTCAACATGGCAATCAAGAAATTCTCGTCTTACCAATGTCTTGTGGATATTATATCATTGATACTGTAGCACGTTTTAACACGTGCTTCGGGCGCTTGAGCATTTTTCTCTCCAAATCCTCCATTTGTTTTGCTTGGGGTCCTGCGTTTCGGCTTCAGTCATAACCCTTCCCTTTTGTCGATCTGCGAACGAGGCCAGGATACACTCGCGCTGGTCAAGTGTCTCTCGCCTTTGTCCAAAATGGCAGTCCACTCTCGGTCTGAGTCCACGGCGACTACCTCTGCCATTGAATCTGGGCAAAGCACCCCGGGCAATAATGCACCGCGCTCGCCGACCCTGTTCCGAGAGGGAATGACGCCGGGCACCAATCCCTTTGCCACACCTCGCGTCACCACTCCTATGCCCTCCACTTCATCTGAGAAGTCCGCGTCGGGATATTTCCCTAGAGGTGAGTATCGATGCCTATGCCTCGTTGTACTGACGGCTAACGTGGTGCACAGTGGCTGCTCCCCGCAGGCGATTCAAGAGCTCTCGGCTCGTTGGCCAGTATGTATGCCCATCCATTGTACTCAATTTGTACTGACGTTTCATCACCCAGGTTCGAGAAGCCCTGGCTTGACAAAGCCAATCGCCGTTTCAACTGGGACAGCGCGATATTCTATGCCGGTGTTGCAATCGCACTTGGTGAGTAGCGCCCCATGACAAGACATCTCCGCGGTCCAGCTCTGACATTCAACAGGCATCGGAGCAGTCATTTGCTGGCTGAAAATTAAGGATGTTCCAAAACAAGATGTAAGTTGCCTCACTTTGGTGCTATGAGATTGAACTGTTCCTAATGACTCGTCTAGTTGTGTCTCATCCTTGACGACAAGTTTGAAACTCTGGACAAGAATGTTTGGAATCATGAGATCCAGATGAATGGTTTCGGGTAGGCATCACAAATTCTTCATGGTCAGGATGCAGTGGCTGATCCTTTTACAGCACAGGCTCCTTCGACTGGACTACGGATGACCCCAAGAACTCCTACGTGGATGCCCAAGGTCTTCACATCGTTCCTACCATGACTCTTGAGAGCACCAAGATCACCTACGGGCAGTTGACCAACGGGTAAGTGTATCCTCTCCGCTTCATATTTAGCAACGACTCACTCCTCCTACCAGCTACACCGTCAACTTGACCAAAGACGGGTCCTGCACCCTCCGCGAGCAGCGCATCACGCAGCAAACCGTCAACGAATGGGTCCGCAGCCAACCCTGCGCGGCCATCAGCAACGCAACCCGAGGCCTCATCATCAACCCCGTGCGATCCGCCCGTCTCACGACCGCCGGCAACAAGGCGATCAAATACGGGCGCGTCGAGGTCGTGGCCAAGATGCCCAAGGGAGACTGGATGTGGCCTGCCATCTGGATGATGCCGCAGGACTCCGTCTACGGCGAGTGGCCCAAGAGCGGAGAGATCGACATCGCCGAGTCCCGTGGCAATGATGCGGAGAAGTATCCCCTGGGTGATCACATTGTCAGCTCGGCGCTGCACTGGGGCACGTCGTACCTCAACGACGCCTGGTACAAGAGCTACGGCGAATGGGGAGGCAAGCGAACCAAGTACACGGATGGCTTCCACACCTACGCTCTGGAGTGGTCCGAGAAGTACATCTTCACATGGCTGGATGGCCGGTTGCGCGTAAGTATTCAAACAGGGACAAGTCCTCTCATGTGTGGCCGTTTGCTGATCTCTCACTTCTTGCAGCAAATCGTCTTCTTCGACTTCACAAAGAACAAGAATATGTGGACGTATGGTGAATTCTGGCGCACCGCCGTGAACAACACGACGCCGGAAGATCCCTGGACCCAGACGGGCAGATCCAACACCCCCTTTGACCAGAAGTTCTACCTCATTCTCAACGTGGCGGTCGGAGGCACACAAGGCTGGTTCCCGTAAGTTACCCTCATCTCCCAGCTTATCATTTTTGCTTTTTGCACAACCAACTATCGACACTGTGACTGACACTCGACCAACAGAGACGGCATGGGCACCAAGCCTTGGGCTGACGGCAGCGACACGCCCATGAAGGACTTCTGGAAGGCCAACAGCACCTGGCTTCCCAGCTGGGGCCCGGTGGAAAACCGCGGCATGGTTGTGCAGTCTGTCAAGATGTGGCAGCAAGGCGCTTGTTGATTTGGGACTTTGGGAATCGGGCTGGCCGTTAGACATACCACTCTTGTAATTCGAGGCTTATTTGCCCGTCGTTGTTATTCACCCTGCTATCGAGGCAAGGCGTTGGAGCGTGTTGGTAATAGAATAGATTAGACAGGTTATTGGCACGGACCCTGCAAACAACATGCAGGTTTTTCAATAGTTGGCCTTAGCTTATCGTAAGACCAATTTTGTTAACCTTTCGTAGCGTTCGGTCTGGGACGCGGCGGGACTTGGCGATGTACTCAGCTTAGCAAATTCAGCCGCAGTTACTAGCGTTGACAGCCCTATCTTGACTATTTTTCTTGGCATGTTTTGTTTTGATATGTTTGTATGCGTCATATCTGGCTCGACTGTTGTTTGCCCTGCAACGGTGGAGGTCTCGACACTCAGACTCTGCTTAGTATCTAAGACACGATGTCGGCAGAAACAGTCAGCGCAGGAGCCTAAGCGGTCTGGCTGCTTGAAGGAAACGAGCTGATCAGGCAGATAGGCTGCCTACACTAGGCCCGTGGCTATAGGCTAAAGAGTGCACCAAATTCTTCAATGATCAAAGAGAACTTTCGTCATGCTAAGAATCACGCCATAGGTACTTTATGCTGAGCGATTGAGGCGGAGTTTTGGCGCCATTCTAACGGGCAGGAGGGCTTAGCTTTGTAGACATTAGCAAGTAAACTAGCTCACTCACTTGCATCATCATGAAGCATAACCTGACTGAATTGAGCTGTTGACTTTGATAGTCCAGTTGATAAAGATGGGTAGTCGAGAACCAATAGCTACTCGTTGGCATTCTGAACACCATTACTGTTGGAGAAGTCACTCGCTACTTTTACTGGTTGTGGTGTTGTTTTGCTTGTCCAACCTCAATAATCATGTCATACTTCGCATGTCGTAACAATTCGAATACCTCACCTCGAATTTGTGGGGCAGCTTGAGTCTTTCAACCATTTGTCCTCCGGATGACTCAGTTGGCGTGTGCCCATTAGCCGTCGTGTTCAACTTTTCGATCTCCGCCGCTTCATCATTACCTTTTCGCATAAATTACATCACCGGTCTCGTCTTTTCTACAGTGTGCATTCGGTTTCAAAGTGGTCTTTGGGCCACTTCAAACGACATGGACTACACCACGGTTGAAATCGTCGACGCCTTCAAGTCTTCTCGGCTTCAGTACGTCAGGGCTGACGAATCCGACGAAACTTTGAAGAAGTTCATTCCCCAGATTTCCCAAGATCCCCTTATACAAGCCATGGCGAGCCCCAGCATGCTTCAACCGACGGGGAGGAGGGATTTTGACTCGTACCTACGCTCCGTCACCCATTCCCTGCTAGGCGTTGCGATACACCTTCTTCCCGAGGATAATTCAGCATCAAACCAACCAGAAGGTTCAACCACCGACACAAAAGACAGCCAGTCCACCATAATTGGAATCATGTGCATCGGCTGGGGCGGCGTCTCGCCATCCGACAGACATCATCGCAATTCCGACATTGGCATCTCTCTAGCAAAGCCATATCAGGGCAAAGGCTACGGACGGGAAGCTCTCAACTGGATGTTGGATTGGGCTTTTAGGCACGCGGGTCTGCACACAGTTGGGATCACGACTGCGTCATACAAACCCCAGAGCGGTGCATCTGTATGAGGATATTGGGTTCAGACTAGAGGGGCGACGGAGGGAAACTATTTGGCAGAACCGGCAATGGCATGACTTGTTAGAGTTTGGCATCACTGAAGGTGAGTGGGAGAAGATGAGAGGACTTGCACCGTTGGAGAATGCAACAACTTGATGGGGCGAGGAGGTGCCCATGCAAAGTAAAGATGGCCAGAAATCTGTCGAATACTATCAATACTCGACGTTCACGCTGCTGCTGTCTGCACAAATGCCCCCCAGTCTCACTTCGCCACAGTTACTCTTATCATCGACGGTATCATGCGTCCACAATCCATTCTCGTCTCCTTCAGAGGCAGGAACCTACCCAGGAGGTGTTACTGGGCCGATGATTGGGCTACATTGTAACCGTCTTCGTTTTTGCGCTCTTCTACGTTGGTTTCGCCTTGGTGCAGGTTCATCGCTGTCGTCTTGTGATCCAAAGCACATGGTGAAAAGGGTTGAAGTAAGGCGGACTGATACGACGGCATGATACAATGCAAGCTAAGTGACCAAGGAATACCGGAGCCAGTTACCTTACCAAGGCAATAAAAAGGAGACAGTATTTATGCATCAATCGGTTTTGAAGATTTATTTCTTCGCGAGCCTGAGCGTTTTCAGTGTGGCCTCTTTTTGTATCCCGTCGCTCGGAATAGCAGTTAATCAGTCTTTACTAACAGTGTCACTGTGCTGGATCTCTGAAACCTCTACCCCGCTACTATTCTTTCCCCTTCTGCAGCACAAATCAAGTTTCTTCTAGACAACATCTCGTCGGATTTCATCATGCCAATCAAAGCGATAAGCGGACCTTTTGTCGGTCCTGCGAGCCAAAAAAGCGTCGCGGAGCGAATCGCCACCAGACTCGACTCATCAACGCTTCGGCTTCGAGAGAACGCCAACGGAGGAAGAACAAATCAGTCAACTCGGGCGGCTGCGACAGACACAGGTGCCGACACGTCTCAAAATCCATTAGCCTGGTATGCATCTCGGATACTCACAACACATTTCACTCTTCACTGCCAATGGGGGACGTTCTTCTTCACGCTGGGGACCTCTCACAGTACGGTACGTTCGCCGAGATCCAAGCGCAGCTAAAATGGCTCTGTTCGCAACCGCATCAACACAAGGTTGTCATTTCTGGGAATCACGACCTGCTCCTTGACTCCAACTTCGTCGCTGCGCATCCGGACCGCGAGCTGGATAGACACCCAGGCCAGCGTCGCTCTGATCTTGACTGGGGCAGCATTCACTATTTAGAGCATGCTTCGGTGGACCTGGCTCTGCCAGAGAAGGGTCGGTCGATTCGTGTGTTTGGTAGCCCGTGGACGCCAAGGTGTGGAAACGTTGCATTTCAGTATGAGCATGGCGGAAACAGCGCCAATGCAGCGGGATCGTCTAACTGGGCAGAATCGGTACCCACAGGGACCGACATGATGCTTGTACATGGTCTGCCCAAGGGACATCTTGACGACGGAGTCAAGGGTTGCGAGAAGTTGCTTGCAGAATTGTGGAGGGCAAAGCCGAAGGGTGTTGTCTGCGGTCACATTCATGCCGGGAGAGGAGAGGAACGTCTTCTATTTGACCGAAAACCAAGCCAACTACGAAGACGTGGTTCTTGGGAGGAGACCGTGGGTATCCGTTATACGCTTGGCCTTGTGCTTTGCATGGCACAAGTTAAGAAGGGTGACAGGGTTTGTCTCAGGTCGCATACCGACCAAGAGCACGCATCTTGTAAATGCTTCTATGGTCGCGGGACGTGGCAACTCTGAGCACCGAGATGCGATCGTCGTAACGCTGTAAATGCTTTTATGGCGACATACCTCATTTTGAAGAACAGCCTGTTCACCAATATCCAACCGGTCTACAAAACTACTCGTTCAGGTTCGCTAAGGCTCACATTGGGTTCATAATCCAAAATTCCAACGGTTTTCTGCCATCAAATTGGGTAAGATGGCCGAGTTGGTTATGGCGCCAGGTTAAGGTTAACCTTAACAACTAATTTCCTGGTGGAGCAATCCTCCTGGGTTCAAGTCCCAGTCTTATCAAATGAATCTTTCTTTTTTTGCCGTGATTCGTCATTTACTAAACAGATTCTTGTTTCTTGATGAGCGAGCGTGGAATGCGAGAAAAGGCTTTATTTTTGCCTCCTCCAGTTAAGTTTGGAGCGAGCGACTTGCACGATGCAGGCTCGACCGCCATATGAATTATTCAACAGAAGCCTCTTGATTCAAGCTGAAATTTGCTACTGTCGTTATGTTTCATGATCAGTTTGCTTCATTGTATTGCTTGCTTTTTTCATTCCTGTCCTCTACAATTCAACTCCACGCACAGCATCTAAGCAGTCCGCTTCAGCCTCGCCTCCACGCAACCACCGGGAACGCCAACAGCACGCCACGTCTGCACCAGCTCAAGACCCGCAGCCTCGAACATCTTCTGGAAGCCTGCCTCAATGCGTTCCTTTCCGCCCATGGTCATGACTGCTTGGTCGAGCACGGCAGACGCAAAGTCGGCTTCTCCCACGCGCGAGGCCAAGACCATCTCGCAGACGAGGACTCTGGATTCAGCGGACCTGGGATTCAGCGAGGCGCGTGAGAATCTGTATTCCAACTGCGTCGGCGTAGTCGTGGAGAATCATGCGCATGAAGTAGGCTTTGGCGCCTGGGCATCGTGGGTCAGCGTCATCTTTTAGTCGATAGAGTCATGGAACGTACCTTTAACACGCTGCTCGGTCATGAAGTCATGCTCCAGCAGCTGGACATCAGTGGGAAGGACAGTGCGGGACTTGGTGAGTTCAATCATCTCAGGTTTCTCCTGAAGCATGCAATTCTTGGGCGAGAGTTCCGGATGAGCCTCGAGGATCTTCTTAAGCACCACACCCTCGCCGCCGCCAACATCCACCAGCTCGACAACACCTTGAGCATCTTCCTCTGGACTGTTCTTAAGAGTACTAAAGTCGAAGTGTCCTGTTACGGGGATTGCGACGTCGATACCTGCCATGCCTGTTTGGAAGGTCTGGAACTTCTCCGGGTTCTGCATCTTGATGCTCCACGCGTGTGTCCCCTCCTGCTTGTGGTAGGTCGTTTAGGGGTTATACAACGGGTCTTCTGGCTAGGTGAACTTGCCGCGAGGGACGAGATACTCGTCAAAGTCATGCATGTTCTTGAACCATTCATCGTACCTAGGCGGTAAGCGTTCAGTTTAAGAGAGCTAGCGTAGCCATTCCTTGTGATTGAGGGAATCTTACATAGCAAGGAACAGGTGACCCGATGCAGATTTATCGAGAATGTAGGCAAGAGAAAACTTCATGGGACAGGTGCGGGATGATGGAGACCTTGGCGCTAGCAGCCGGCGTCTTCCGGAGGACGAGCTCAGTTGGAAAGCGGGTGCAAGGGCTGCTGCTGACTGGGAACGGGACCCCGGATAGTGCTTCGAGGACAGAGCTCTTTCCAGAGGACTGGTCGCCGCAGACGATGATTTGGGGAAGGGAGATGTAGTGGTTGATGCCTTGCGAGCGGAGGGCGTCGATGGAGTCAAAGAGTTGAAGCTGTTCTGAGGAGCAGAGGCTGTCAAGGGCGACAGGCTTGAGTTGATGGAGGACCATGATGGAAGATGGGGATGAGAGAAGATGTTGAGTAATGGAAAGGTGAGCAAGGTCTGGGCTGCAAGATCCAATCAGAATTGGTATTAGGGCATGAATTATCACCGAAGTGGTTTTGGTCGGCCTTCCGCAGGAGCTTCTCATAGGAAGTTGATAGGCCTCCTGCAGCCGTAGCTCAGTGGGCCTCTGGTGCATTAATGGAAAAGGTAACGCCTAAATTACCGAGCAAGACTACAGGCTATAGTGTCCCAAAGGAGGCATCATTAGGAACTGCACAACTTGGTCGAACTGAAAGGCTCCATCTGGGCCTGAACTTGTGCTGTGTTAGACGATGTAGCAAACAGGCTCCAGAGCCGCGAACAAGGTGCGGGAGAGCGTCGACCAACGCCGATCCCACCATCGGCCTGCAAGTGAATGGGCTAATCGCGGGAAGTATGGAATCCCCTCACGCTATCCCTACGGCTAAGCCACAAGAAGCATAGACGCCCGGGGGGACATGGCGTGGTGTGGAGGCTTCTTGCAGGGATCTCTGCGATGAGATGGATCTCCAAGGACCAGCCCACGCCCCAAAGGAACCCCGTGCCAGATACTCACGCTTTGTATCGACCACTCTTCTGGGTCTCTCAGTGAATACTCCATCGGAATAGCAACTTCATACATACAGCTCTCAACAATGGCGCTCCCCAGTCAGAAAGAAATCCAGGACCTCGTCGGCACCCTTAACCAGGCGGAACAGGCATATTCGGATGCTCCCGACTTGAATGGTTACATATCGCGGGTCCAAATACTCGCCAAAACCAGGGAGTTGATGCAAGCCCTGATCACGCCGGACCAGAAGCCCAATTACCATGGCCTCAACGTAAGCTTACCTCTGTTCTGAATTCCGTGTGAAAACTTCGAGTCACGACCCAAGAATAATGACTTGCAAGGGTACTCTAGATGGCGGAGCTTATTGCTATTCGGACCTTTATGAGACTCAAGGTTCTTGACGCTATCCCCGCTACTGGATCCATATCTCTCGAGGATCTCTCCAAGGCTACCGGGGTGCAAGACTCTCTCTTGGGTGCGTACAACACTGCCCAGGTCTCTCGATTACAGTGGTGTATAGCTAAAATTTTGTTCGCTAGAGCGCATGGGACGTGTGTTGGGTTGGTCTTCTCATCTCACCTCCGATTGAATCTGGCTCCTTATCGTCACCTCGCAGTTGCTTCTGGCTTTCTCGACCAGACTGAACCGGACGGCGGGGAATACAAACATACCAAGAGAAGGCGCCTGTTCCTGATTCCAATGAGGTGTCAGAGTCCTTCGAAGACTTGTCTAATGTCATCGAGAGGGCAAAGGCCAAGATGGGAATCATGACCTCGGGAAAGGCTTTCTCCAGAGACCTTCTCCGCATCGAGATCAGCGGACCGGAGCGCCCTCATCTCACCATCGTGGACCTGCTCGGGCTCATCCACTCTGAGAACAAACATCAATCTTCCTCCGAGGTTGAGCTGACCAGGTAAATAGTCCAGAGCTACATGAAGCAGTGCAGGGGCATCATCCTGGCTGTCGTCTCGGCAAAGAACGACTACGCCAACCAAGTTGTTTTGAAGCTGGCCCGCCAATGTGATTCAAAGGGTCTCCGGACTCTGGGCGTCATCACCAAGCCAGACACGCTTGTCCCTGGTTCTCAGAGCGAAGAAAATTACATTTCCTTGGCCAAGAATCAAGACATTGAGTTTCGTCTTGGTTGGCATGTTCTGCGGAACGCCGATTCCGAAGCAGAGGACTGGACTCTGGCACAGCGGGATGAGGAAGAGGCCATTTTCTTCTCAAAGGGGGCCTGGACCAACCTCCCGTCATCGGCATTGGGGGTGAAGGCTCTACGAGATCGACTAAGTAACGTGCTTTTCCACCAGATCGTATCAGAGCTACCTGATCTGATAGAGGAGATCGCCTCCAAGTCCTCTCTCTGTCAACAACACTAGGACAAACTGGGCCAGCCTTGAGCGACAGTAGAAGAGCAAAAGCGCTATCTTTTCCAGATCAGCCAGTCATTCCAAGCGCTGATGAAAGCCGCCGTTGATGGCACTTACAACGACCCCTTTTTTAGCGATGCCATGTCTCCCTCCGGCTACCAGAAGCGCCTGCGAGCTGTCGTCCAAAACCTAAGCCGCCAATTTGCAAAGGATTTGGATCAGAACGGCCGACGCTACAACATTGGAAAAGGAAGCGGCGCTTTGACTCGAGACGAGTTCATCAAGAAGATTAAGAAGTTGATGGAGCGGAGTCGCGGCCGGGAGCTGCCTGGCTTGTTCAATCCCATGGATTTGTCCGACTTGTTCAAGGAGCAATCATCGCCGAGGGAAGATATCAAAAGAGCCCATGTGAACAAAGTGTGGAACGTCACTCGAGACTTTCTCAACCTGTTGACCGCGCACACCGCTGATCCATCGATCGTCAACACGATGATGGAAATAGTGGTGGAGCCCAGATTCGATGTTCTCCTCACTACTCTCGGGGAAAAGACGACGGGGCTTTTGAAACACCTTCAGCAAGGTCACCCAATCACCTATAACCAGGCTTTAGTCGTGAAGGTCGAGGAAATACAAGCCAAGAGAATAGAATCGCTCATAACAGATTGGCTGACGACACGATTTTCCCTCGGTCCTCGCGAGACATGGTCACAGGTGACGATAAGCATGAATCCGGAGGCGAGTCTTGACATCTTTTATACGAATCTAGTCCGGATAAACACAGCACACTACAACGGTAGTTCCTTGGCGCTTGACTACGTAGAAGTAGAAGCATACTACGACGTAACCTCCTACCCTTGATTTGTTCATTGGGAATCAGTGACTAATCGGTGTCAATACAGGTTGCATTGAAGCGCTTCGTTGACGACATCTCCGTCGAGGTGATCGAGACCGTCCTCGTCTCGGAACTGGGCCACATTCTAGAGCCCTTGACCATCGTCATGATGCCCGACCGCGAAGTCACCCTAATTGCGGGCGAAACGAGCGATAGCCGCGCAGAACGTGAGAAGCTTCAGATGAAGCTGCGAATTCTGACAAGCGGGTTGGAAACGTGCAAGAAGCACTTGGACTTTCAGCTTTTAGGTAAAATCCGAATGGCTGACGCTGTCTCCATACTTATCGTCTGACTGACTGTGACAGGTCCAAGCAACAGTTGCGTAAGCGAGTTGGACGATTTCAAGGGCGTTTCTACCGATTCCAACAACATCGAGGTGGGAGTCGCCCCCGACGTTGGGGACAACGCAGGGTTCTGGGACCATCCTTCGCAGACTGCCGACGTTTCAGAGGCGGAGATGGAAGCAGAGCCAGAGCCAGACCTGGACTTCGGGTTTACAACTTGGAGTGAAAGTAAACGGTCTTAAATCCTGTAGTCAACTTCTCAACCTCAGAATGTAGAATGTGTTCACTTTTCTCATTCATATTTGCTCTGTTGATTAAGCTGCGCCTCCGTCAAGCTCCGCTCGGATATCTGTAGATGTATTTCACATTGCTCAGGATCACTCTGGAACCCCAAGGCTCAACACATCCAAGCCTTGCTCAAACTTGCTCTTGGACGGCATCTTACCAAGACGCATCAACTCCACACTCTGAGCCATGGCTGGATCCTTGCCCATGCTGGTCATCGCCACCACCGTGTCTCCCTTACAATAGTACGCAGCGAACTTGCCCTCTGACGGGTCGCCCTGCACAACGACGTCATCCCACCCGTTGGACGTGTTGCCGCAGTACCGGAGCTGGGATCCTAGGGCACTCCAGAACACAGGGATGAAGTGCTCGACGCTCACCGAAGGGTTCACGATGTGGCTGGCGACGTTGCGGCCTGACTGCTGGGCCACGTTCCAGTGCTCGATGCGCACGAACTTACCGTCGCTGCCCGGTCCGTGGTAGGGAAAGGTGGCAATGTCGCCAATGGCGTAGACGTCCTTAAGGCCAACCACGTTGTATCTCTCGTCCGTCTTGAGTGAACCGTCCTCTTCCAGCCGGATGATCTTGTTGTCTCTCAGATACTCCGTCGCAGGGGACACGCCAACACCGAGGATGACCAGATCCGCGGGCAGCTTGGTGCCGTCCTTGAGAACGACGGCTCCCACCTTGGACGGGTCCGAGCCAGACGGCTCAGCCTTGTCGACGCCGGCACCCATATAGAACTTGATGCCCTTGCCCTCGAGCGACTTTTGGATGCCCGAACCGACCTGCTCGCCGAGGACACGTTCAAGAGGCGCCTTCTCCATGCCCACGACGGTGACGGAGTTGTCGGCGGCAGTGGCACCGGCCACTTCCATGCCGATGAAGGACGAGCCGATGATGACAATGTTCTTGCCCTTTTCGCCGATGGCGTCTACGATCTTCTTCGTGTCGTGGACGCTGCGCAGGGTGAAGATGTTCTCGAGGACCTTGAAGCCCTGCAGCGGCAACAACCTGGGTGTTCCGCCCGTGGAGAGCACAAGCTTGGTGTACGCGACGCGTTTTCCGTCTTTGGTCGTGACGATGCGGTCCGAGAAGTCAACGCCATTGACTTCGTCGTCCATCCACTCGACAGATCCGCTGTCGAACCAAGCCTTGTCCCGCCAGGCGAGCTTGCTCGAGTCTGTCAGTAGGGCCTTGCTCAGCTTCGGACGGTCGATGGGCAGGTATCCCTCGTTGGATATGACCGTCAGCGGGCCGGTGAAGCCCTTCTCGCGCAGGCCCTCGATGACGCCCATGGCGCCGGAGCCGCCGCCCACGACGACGACTTTCTCCTCCTGCGCGCCGCCGGCCGCCGCGCACTTAAAGTTGGGCTTGCGGCGGGATCCCTTGATGTCTGCTTCTTCGCCGGTGAGGTAGATGGCGCCGTCTCGCTCGGCGACTTTGAAGACGGGGAGGGAGTCGAGGGCAGGGGCATCTTCGACGTCGCCCGTCTTTGCGTTGAAGCAAGCTGGATAATAAACATTGTCAGCCATTCGTCCCGATTCCGGAGACAAGCAAGAGCAACGAACCTCCGTGCCACGGGCAGGTAAGCCGGCCGGCGGTGGTCAAGACTCCGTTGACCAGCGGCGCGCCGTAGTGGGTGCACTTGGCGCCGAGGGCCTGGACCTTGCCGCCAGCGTTGACCAGCAAGACCTTTCCATCCTGGACGCCTTCGACCTCGACCTCGTGTTTTTCGCCGGCGGCCAGGTCCAGGGAGGACACGCCCTTGAGCTTGTATTCCTTGGCCATTGGGGAGGTGGTGGACAGCGAGATTGGTCTAGTGAGGGGAAGTCGGGGAAGCTTCGAGATTGGTCTTGGGCGAATGGTTCGGAGGGTGCGAAACGGAGCAGCAAGGTGCATTTAAATGGGATGTTAAGACGTGGCTCAGGCAGTGTGAATAGTCAAAGAGAGGGGGATCAAGTCGGAGGAGGTGGAAGAGGAGAAGCACAAGAAACGGTGAGAAGCGATAACGACAGCTACGACAGTAACCCAGGAGCCAATTGCCGATGCATCCCAAGGCCTGGAAGGAAGCATGGTGGGATGCTCGTGTAAGTGGGGGATGACAATATGAGGACGCTGACTGGTCGAGCGGACGGACGAGGTGCCAGAGCTAGCTTTGGATGACGACACTCACACGGATGTGCGACAGAGCTGCGACGGTCGCGTCATGGATTCGGTGGTTGGTCAGCATCGAGGTGAGGCTATCTACAGAGACAAGAACAGCAGAAGATGTCCACTTCACAATGAAATGAGTGTCTCCAGTTCGTGATTGGATGTATCCTCAATTACGGCCACTGGTGATGTTGACTGAATGGTGGAGCTGGCGTGCTGCCAAAGATCAGGTCTGGTAATCTGACAGCGCTGTCTGGGAACATTTGTACAAGCAATTCTTCGGAATCGTTGCAGTGAAATCATGCGACATCTTCAACGGTATGACTACACCACGTTCAATTCGACAAGTCCTAGCTTTTTTTTTCTTTTCTTGAAAATAAACAAGAATGGGACGGCCCAGCCAGCTCCCTCGTTGGGGTTTCGATCCACCTGCTATGCGATGGTATGTCTCTTCAAGAAGCAATTAAAAGACAGGGTACTCCTCGCTAGTAATAATGATGATAATTACTCTGATGCAGGCCTCCAAAAATACTGTATATCAAAATTTCGGTTCCAGCTATTGCTCGTAATAAACGACGCCTGAAATGAGATTCAATAAGAATGACGAAGAGGAGAAAGTGATGGGTGGAGGCTACCCTGTACCTGACCTAGGACGGTTTTGTGAGTGGTCGTCGCCTATTGACTGAGAATTGTCAAACTGCTAGAATAATCCAGAATCGGTAAAGATTGGTGAGCAACTTACCAGTACAAACACGTCACTGAATATCCTTTTTTAGATCCTGAAACAGAGGACCAGCATTCCATCGTGTCGTGGAGCGTTTCCATTCAACAATCGCATCCTCGAATGGAGGCGTCTCACTTTCACAGTCATCCATCCATTCTCCCGAGGTTTCCATTCAGCGCCTCAGGCCCGTCGACGATGACAAACCCGCCAAGCGTGGACCCAACACTGAACGCTGTCCCCTTCTCACCTACTTTCTTCCCCCAACTTGGACGACTCCCATCCCGCCACATCAACGGACCTGCAGCAGTCGACCTCGCACCAAAGTGGGAATGCCCGCCTTGGGCACCCATCCTAGACGCAAACGGGCGAAACGAGCGAGGTTGGCCCCCGAGGCGGTGTCGTCATTTCCCCCAATCGGGCCAGAGATAAGCTGCGGCCCGGGCTCATCCTGGCCAATCATTGCTCTGGATGCCCCTCTAAGATGGCCCTCAGCACATGTCGTCCACTGAAAAGGCGCCCTGGACCCTAGCGCGGTTCCACTGGTTCCCCCTTGTGTCGTGAACGAACCTAAGAGGATCCCGTCCACATGACAAGCAGACGACAGACGGGACGGTGGATGAGATGGATGGCGGCTTTTGCCAACTAACGGTTGTGTGTTGTCCGTCTGATGTGTTTGCCAGTTCATCCCGTCCTATTCTATATCATCTCGTCCTGATTCTGATTCTGATTCTGCTCTTTTTCATCTTCTCTTATTTGTTTCCCGCAGAATTCTCGGTGACATCAAAGAAAACAACCAACTCCCATCCCTTCCACCGCTGGAGGGGGCCGACTCCCCCCTAATCACTCGCTACAAGTGTTAGTGGCAGCCCAATAATGGAGGGCTTGCTCGGTTACATTGCGCTCAATTACGGTGGCGCCACACACATACCAAGCCACACGGCGATCCTCGGTGCCTCACACCTCAGTCAACAACGACTCCACCCAACTGTCAGTTCTCGCGGCGCGTCTCCCTCTGCCATCGATTTTGCCTTGTCTCGTCCTGTCTCGCCTGGACTCACTCGGCCGGCATGGCAGACACGACGACTTCGTGAATATCTTTCTTTCTTTCTTTTTCCCTCTGCTCTGTCTTTGCTTTTCTCTGCCTCTGCCTCTCCCTCTCTCACCCCCTGTCCGACCCAATCAAGCCCTCTCCTATCTATCATGTTTCCCTCGTCCGCGTCCGTCTCCCGCCGACTGTCCGCCCCGCTTCGATAAGCCCTCCCAAACGGCCTCTCCAATATCGCCTTGTGTCGCCGTGTCGCAGTGTCGTCGTGTCGATCATCGCCGCTGCCATGGAGAGGCCAGATGTCGACCGTCACTCGACCGAGCTGCAGTGCTGCTGCGGCCGCGTCGATTGCGCTCTCCTCAAGAGGAACTCGTCTGTCCTCGACTCCGTGGAGAAGGATGTCCACATGGCTGCCGAGCTTGGCCAGGTACGCACGCATGCGACATTCCTGCCGTGCCGTGAACTGTCTCTATTTGCTTTGCCATTCCCGTCTATTGTCTCTCCTCGACTCCACTACCCCTCGCATCGCATGCCACACAGCCCGTGGTTTATTTCCTTTCGTTCTTTCGTTCTTTCGTTTTTCCCCCCATGGAGCACGCGACTCGCAGACATGGGAAACCCTCGCTGACTTTTCTCTCGCTGCCTCGCTCTAGGCCCTCCTCGCCAGACACGAAGCCTATATGGCCGACGCTGAACGGGATCGCATCGACTTGACCACACGAATAGAACGCCTTGAAATGGACAAACAAGAACTCGAGGCCTCCAACGCCGTCCAGATCGAAGAGAACCGTGCTCTGCTCGATCAGCTGGAGCACCTCAACAACACCGTCTGCGAGTCCGACACCAAGATCAAGGCTCTCGAAGCGAGCCTCCTCTCCTCGCAACAAGCCGTCCGCCGCCTCGAAACCACCGCCTTCCGCGCCTCCGACACCGAGCGGTACCTGGCCATTCTCGAGCAGGAGCAGGAAGAACTGCAGAACCAGTTGCAGTCAACCGAGGAAGATGCCCGCTCCCACGCTCAGCGCTTCAAGGAGGCGCAGCGTGGGATCTTCGACATGCAGGATCAGTTGGAGAGGATGGAGACCGAGGCTCGGTTGGAGCGTGAGCGCCACGCAGAGGTCATCAGCAGGATGGAACGCCAACGGGAGGTCGAAAAGCATCTCGACACCGCGGCCGGACGCTTGAAGGGTGCCGCAGCGTCCAAGTCACTGCAAAACACCAACGGTAACCGCGTCGTCAACCACTTCGTCCGCGACCTGCTCCAGGACAACGCAAACCTGCAGCTGGGCATGGCCGAGCTCCGCGAGATGCTGCTCAACTCCAACGACGAGATCCAGTCCCTTCGCGACCAGATGATGTATCACCAGCCCGTCGAGGCCGACAATTACGGTTCGAACCTCAAGGCCGAGCTTGAGGGCCCGGACCAATTCGAAGGATCTGCGACTCCCCGCGTCTCCCAGGAGCTGCACATCCACCACCACTACCACGTCACGCCCAAGGCCACGCCGAAGCTCGAGAATCGGAAGTTCCGGCGGAAGCGGCACGGACTGAACCCCGGCACCTTCACGCCGCCGACCTACTCCAATACCTCGACCCCGAGGTCCTCCGGGCAATGGCGGCTCAACCCTGGGCCCACGGTACCGGCGTTGCTCTCCCTCACGACCAAGGATCCCGGTTCGGTGGTGGGCGCCCCTCGTCAACGCTGGTCTACCGACCAATTCTCCGAGTTTGCGTCGTCGGTTCCCAGCTCTCCGCAGTCGAATCAGCGGAACTCCATGTTCGACCCCAACATGACGGACAGCGACTATCCCATGTCGCCCGCCACTAGCTTCGACCCCATGTCGCCCACATGGAGGGCATCACATCGCAAGGGGCCGTCTGAAATCTCGGCCCTCAGCTTCCAGTCTATTCCTCCCGTACAGATCGATCCTGGAACGCCACCGACTCCGCAGGCGCATCGCCAACACCACGTCATCCACGAAGAAGACGAGGAGGACGAGGATGTGGATGACATCCCCCGCTTGGAGACTCCCGACTTGGTGGGAACTGCGCCCTCCGTTGATGAGAGCTCGACTGTCGATGGCTCAGACGTGTCCAAGGATGATCTCTTCCCTAGGCCTCGCATCCACCGAGCACTCTCGCACGAGTCCATCATGTCTCTCGCGGGCGGACTCGACATCCACACCCTCAAAGTTCGACCCAGCCAGTTGACGCTGCGCCCTCTGGGCGGTGCGGAAGCTGTCGTGACCGACATCACAGCCCAGCCGACCCTCTCCCGTGGCTCAGCCAGACGCAGCGCTGTAGCTCTTCGAGATAACTTCATTGGCATGCCTGCTCCCAGATCCGTGTCGAGCCCCATGAACCGTAACCGGTCGGCCTCTCCGAATCCGTCCCAAACATCGCAAGGGAGTACCGTAAGCGGATCCTTGGGCAAGTGGGTTGGTTGGCGGCCTTGGGCAGTTGCAAATCCGGACACGACGTTGAAGACGGCGAAAACCGCCTCGGAGTCGGAGTCGGAGTCGGAATGGAATCGGGCTCCGGGTATTAACCAACCCGGCGCGATTCCCGGGTTTCAAAAATACTGGGTTGCGCAGCGGAGGAAGGGCGCGCCGGCAAAGGTGCTAGCGGAGACGGTCGACCGCGACGCATTGCAGGAAGGGCTTCAAGAATGAAAGAAGGCTTTGGGAGCGGACCTGCTCCTTTTACACATGGGATACCGGCGTTGATGTTTGATGGAGCATGTTTCATTGTTTATGGCGTTTTGATCACTCCGAGTCGCTTGGAGACGGAAATACCCTGGCCACGCAAGGCCCTGTTCATTTTTCATGTTGGTTATGCGAGACTCGGTCCGCAAAGGGTGCATTGGGTAGCGGTGTTGCATTGAGGTTTCATTGTATAGAGGTTGATTATGCGTATAATATTACTAATTTGTATTTGCATGGCTGCCGTATGCTTGACATGACTGGTATATGTATAGACTACCATTGTAATCTTGTTAGGCTATGCTACTATTCAGCATGGACCAAAAGGTCGTGTCCACCCCCTGAAGAGCCCATTCCTCTACATCTGCCGTGAAACACGGCCACTGGGTAAAATCTGTGGTGTTCCCAGGACAGCTCGAGTGTACATCGTCATCCATGGATATATACGGGCAATGGGCCGAGACGGGCTCGAAGGCGGACAGAGACGACGGAGCCCCTGACATGATGCCGCCGTCTGTGGCATGCGTAGCCGGAGTCGAGCCTGTCGACGGCAGCAGGGTGGACGGAGGAGGAGTCGGTGCGGGATGGATGTTGACGGTGCCGAGGAACGGGATGTTGAGGTGGACGGTCCGCTCGTCCCTGGTCCCCGACGGCCCCTGGACGATGGGCAGCAGCTGGCGGATGGTCTCGGCCGACTCCAGACACAGACGGTCGTTGTTCAGGGCGCCCATCTCGTGCATCTTCTGCTGCACCGTCTCGGTCATGGCGCAGTCGCGGGCGCGCTGGACGTCGTGGCCCGGCAGCGGCGGGCCCAGGTAGCCCAGCAGCAGGCTCATGGCGCCGATCAGCGCCGAGTAGTCGACGTGGCGGCCCGAGATGGCCTGGGTGAAGGTGCCGCGGTACTCGAGGAAGCGCACCAGCACGTCGCGGCTGGCCTGCATGCACATGACGCGGTTGTACTCGAAGCGGCGCTGGCCGGGGTCCTGGAGGAGGTACGGGAGGTGCAGCAGGATGAGCAGCGAGAAGTGGCGGACCTGGATCTTGGACACGGACATGTCGTCGACGCAGTGGTCCGACGACGCGCAGCACATGGCCATGTCGGGCGGCTTCCACCACAGGTCCGTCATCAGCTTGGCCGCCTGCTCCAGCTCCATGTCCAGCGACTGCGTCATGGCGTAGGCGTCGCTGCCCGTGAGGTTGTTGCGGTCCGAGATCTTGCCGGCGATGACCGAGTAGACCTTGCCGAGCTTGTCGCTGGGCGGCTCGTCGACGGCCGGGTCCTCGGTCAGCATCATGGAGTTGTCGCGGGAGCCGACGGGAAGGCCGAGGATGAGCGAGAGGTAGCGGTCGCAGCAGTTGATGCGGAACCACAGCACCGCGGGCGACGGCTGGCGCGCGACGTCGAAGCCCGGGTCGCATGATCGGATCGTCTTGGTGGTCTTGCGGTCGATGCCCATCAGCTGGCCCATGTTGAGCGCCCGCCGCGACGTCATCCACGACTTGCGCAGGTGGCCGGCGTCGCTCTGGTAGAAGCTCTGCAGGATGAGGCACTCCAGGCCCTCGAGACAGCCGACCAGGTCGTCGTCGGACGTCACGAGCCGGCCCGCGACGGCCACCCACTCCTCCATGGCCTCGGCGGGCGACTTGCCGAGACAGAGGCCGCTGCTATCGAAGAAGGGCGGCATCTGCTGGAGGCATATGGCGAGTTGCAGCAGGCGTTTGGCGAGCAGTGCCGGGTGGGACGTCGGCTCGGGCACCTGGGCCAGCGACGAGATGGGCTCGGGCTTGCCGTCCATCTGGTCCTGCTGCGAGTAGAAGGCCGCCAGCACGTACTTGGCGCCGGGGCTCTGCTGCGAGATGGCGTAGAGCGTCTGCTGCGGCGGGAGCAGGGCGTGCAGCGTGCGCGAGATGCTGTGGTACTTGGCCGTGCGGGCGGTGCCGCGGGACGGGAACGGGAAGGCCGGATGCGGGCTCGGCAGGCCGACGGAGCCGGGGCCGAGCGATGCCATCTGGCCGGCCGAGGAGTCGAAGATGTCGCCGAGTCCGGCGCCGGCGTAGGAGGAGGACGCCGGAGCCCCCGTGGCCGTGGCCGTGGCCGGCGACTCGGACGGCGTGGGGATCTTCTGCGGCGCGGCGTCCTCGGCGGCGGTGGTGTTGTTGACAATCTTCTCCATCAGCTCCTCCAGCCGGCCGAGGCGCTGCGCGAGACGCCGGTCCGGAGTGGGGGCCGGCTCGACGACTTCCTCCTGCGAGACGCATCGCGAGTCCCGCGCGACGCAGCCGACGCACACGGCGTCTTCATCGGCGTTGAACTCGCACTTGATTTTGCGTCGTCGGCCTAAAAGTACGTGAGTGAGCTGTAGTTACAGACGAAGAGGAGGGAAAGTTGCATACATTCCCAGCAGCTGCGTGTTCCCTTGCGGACCTTGCGCCGCTTCGCCGCTGGCTCACTCATGGCGGGTTGCGGATCCGAGAAAAAGGGGGAGGGCTTCGGCCGAGAGAGGGAGATGGGGGGAGGAGGGAGAGCAGGAATGCGAAAATTCACGGTGTCAGACTGAGGAGGGAGTGGTGGTTTGTGGTTTGTAAGTGCGACGACGTGATGCGGACGAAGGACGGACGAGGGGGACAAGGATGAGGTGGGGAATGGTGCTGTGAATGTGGTATTTTGACTCGAGAGTGAGATTCTGTTCGTCCGCTTCGGACGCCGACGCGGATGAATCTGCGCTGACAATTACTAATGCCTACCTCCGCTCTTAATCGCCGCGGAACTTCACGGCGGCGAGCTGGAAGCGGCATGGCGTGAGGTTCCCGGCCCCACGGCGGCGTGACGGAACACCATGGAGATGGCCTGTGAGCACCGTCCGTGAATTTCTATATGAAGTTGCCGTCCGTGGAGTATCGGCAGTAACGCCGTGGCTGCGGTTTGCAATCGCCGGGGCATGGATCTAGATCCTAGTATCGTCCTCCGGGGAATGTTGTTGATGTGGTTTGTAAGGTGTCGATGAGGTCCGTGGTATAGAGGGAGATGTATAAATGATGGAGGACGAGGTGGGATAGAAACGAACATCACATCACAACCACTACAGCAGAAACACAATCATTATCTACAATTCAAAGCCTTATACATCACAATGGCCGCTACACGATATACCTCAGACGAGCACGTCAGCGCCGAGCCGCTCGCCCAGCTGCTTCACTTTGAGTTCTCGGGACGCACTGCAAAGAACCGCCTGCTCAAGAGCCCCATGGCCGAGGGGCTGGCAACTTGGAACCCCAAGGTGCTTACCGAGCGAGGAATTCCCACAGACGAGACTATCGAGCTGTACCGTCGGTGAGTAGACAACTATATCCGTGGATAACGTAAGGACGTCTTTGCTAATTATCGTAGCTGGGGCGAGGGCGAGAACAACTGGGGCGTCCTCATCACCGGCAACGTCGACATCGAGTTTGACTCGCTGGATGCCATTGGCGACAACATCATCACGCCCGAGTGCAGCCCCGAGGGCGAGCGCTTCGAGAAGTTCAAGCAGCTCGCGTCCGCCGCCAAAGCCAACGGCAGCCTCATCGTCGCCCAGGTCACTCATCCCGGCCGACAGGTGCCGGCGCGCGTGAACCCGGTGGCCATCTCGGCCTCTGATGTCCAGCTCGGTAGGTCACTTACACGCCGCGTCTCATCTACCCTAGCTAACTCGCCATAGAACCCAAGATGGGAATGACCTTTGGAAAGCCCCACGCCGCCACAAAGGCAGAAATCGCCCGCGTCGTCGAGGGCTTCGCCCACGCCGCCGAGTACCTCTCCAAGGCGGGCTTCGACGGCATCGAGCTGCACGCCGCGCATGGCTACCTGATCTCGCAGTTCCTCTCGCGCACGACCAACAAGCGCACTGACGAGTACGGCCCGCAGACGATGGAGAACCGACTGCGCCTGGTGACGGAGATCGCGCGGGCCATCAAGGCGCGCGTGCCGGCGTCCTTCATTGTCTCGGCCAAGCTCAACAGCGTCGAGTTCCAGGACGGCGGCGTGACGCCGGCCGACGCGCGCGAGCTGTGCGAGACGCTGGACAAGCACGGCTTCGACTTCGTGGAGCTGAGCGGCGGCACGTACGAGAACCTGGGCATGACGTACGACAAGGAGTCGACGAAGCGGCGCGAGGGCTTCTTCACCGAGTGGGCCGAGACGGTGACGCGGTCGCTCAGCGCGGACCGCAAGATGAAGACGTACATCGTCGGCGGGCTGCGCACCGTGGGCGCCATGGTGAAGGCGCTGGGGGCGGTGGACGGCGTCGCGGTGGGGCGGCCGGCGGCGGCGGAGCCGCGGCTGGCGGACGACATCGTCTCGGGGCGGGTGCAGGGGGCGCTGAAGCCGGTGGAGGTCATCGAGACGGACTTTGGGATAGGGACGGGGGCGGCGCAGTCGCAGATCGTGCAGGTGGCCAGGGGAAGGGAGCCGATGCGGCTGGGGGATGGGGAGGTGGTGGCGACGTTTGTGAAGGACATGGGGGCGTGGTATCAGCAGGTGGTGCAGGACGCTGAGAAGATGGAGTTTGTTCGCGCGGTGGAGTATTCGGGGCCGTTGGCTGAGTACGGGAGCGCGAAGTGAGGGTGACGATGTGGCTGGAAGAGTGAAGGATAGATTTGGGTGTTATTATCGATAGACGTTTAGAACTATAAAGAGATAGACAGGCAGTGGCAGGATACAACAATCTGAGTTTCATCGCTAATACCTAAAGACTGTAATAGTTGGCAACTATAACTCCTATTTGATCTAAATATCTTCTGGAGTTTAAAGTAATATATTTTCTGTGTTTGCTGTATGAATTCCCACTTACACAATCGTCTAACCTAAGTTATAATCCCCTAGACAGACTCCATTATAGGCTTAGACTCACTCGCACTATAGACTACACTTAGTACGGTAGTACCTTAGCTAAGGAGTGCTAAAAGTGTAATAACCTAAATC